>CACKRE030004743.1:16869-29477 GCA_902602495.3 Ectocarpus sp. CCAP 1310/34 | reverse complement strand
GGGGGGGGGCAGCTGTATTGGTGTTGCCATAAGCGAGGAGGGCAACTGTGTTGGCAGACGGTTCGCTGCGGCAACGTCCAACCCTAGTTGCCCCCAAAATATGAACGGCAGTGAGAGCGTTTCCTACTGGCTGGGAGCCGGCGCAGACCCGAACGGCCTGTCGAGCGACCAGCAGTCCACGGTCCTGACGGCCGCCATTACACACCGAAGGCGTGGGGTGATCAAGATCCTCCTCGAGGGGGCCTGGAGCAAGATGGTGGACCCGAACAGGCAGATCTGTCCCAACTATGGAGTTGACCGGTGAGGTATCGTCTGCCTCTAGTCACTCGTTGTTAGTGCTGAATGAAGATGAGAGTCTCTATCGATGCAAGCGCATGCCGAGGTTATGGGCGCGTCGTTAGCCTACCCCGCCGCCAGATTAATCTAGCGAGTTCTGTTTGAAGAGTTGGCGTGATTTTTTTTTTTTTGCCGTGAATCGAGCATACGTACGGAAACCAAGTGGTTGAACATGGTGTTGACTTTGCCGCATGTGGAAATGAATCTCATCCCAGGATAAATATTACAGACAAGGTGTCGCTGCGTGCGTGAACAGGCGGCATTTCATTCTCGCGTGTACACGCACGCGCCGACACCTTACTAGTACGCCATTTTTTTCCTAGGATGAGATTCGCCTAAATACCGCCGCGGCAACCTCAAACTCCAAGTATGCCGGTTATTCGTTCCTTCCCGATGTCCATATGACCCACGGGCTCTCGACCACTTCTCAATCCAGCCAGCCGTGTTTTTGATTCGGGTTATTTTCTCCTTCCTCCCTTGCACCTGGAACAGAGGTCGGTCTGCTTTGATGGTGGCAGCCGCCATGGGCGACATGGCGACGGTTTTGTCGCTGTTGAGGATTCCCGGCATTGACCGGCGCCTCGCGTGCGCCAACGGGAAAGACGCCGTGGACTACGCCGTCCAGCAGGGTGAGAAAAAGCGAGACCTGAAAGAGAAAGCTGCAGCGGGGGGTACTATGGTCGGGTTGGACGGATTGAATAATAAGAATACGGAGCATTCATTTGGACGAAAACATGAACACGGTGGATCGGGCTTGATGAGATATTTGGCGAGATGAGAGCTGATGGCTTTGGTCCGCTGTCTGGTGGATTACTGTGTTGCTTGCGGGAAGGAATATGGGAGCACGCAGCATCTGACTGTTGTACGTGGGTTGGTATTGTTGTTGGTTCTGCGGCTGCCCTTGGTGCGACCAACGTTGTTTCGTATCGCGGCTCCCCTGTTCCCTCCGCCCCTTCGCGGTAAGACACTGACAGTGGTGTTGGGTAGGGTGGGTATCTTGTAGGTGCCTTGGAGAGTAGTCGGTGTTCGCCTTTGCGATGCTGCTGGAATGAATATTTCTATAACAGACTGTTACACACGTCGTCGACCCTATCCTACCCTACCCATCCGAAGTGCCCAACACCATTGCAACTCCTTGCCTGTGGTCAGCCGCAAAACCCTAATCCTACCCCTAACAACCCTTGATATAACTCAATTCGGCCGACCCTTACCTTGACCGCTCCGACTACACAACACCAGGACATTTGGAGGTGGCGTCCGTGCTGCTAGCCGACCCGGCGAAGGCCACCCTCTGCCAGGCGGCGAAGGCCGGCAACCTGTCGTACGTCAAGGCTCTTCTCCTGCAGGGGCAGGACCCCAACCAGACGTCCGACTACACGGGGCAGTACACGCCCATCATCGCCGCCGCTTTCCTCGGCCACATCGAGGTGTGTATTTATGACATCTAGCGGCGCGTTGCGCAGCTTCGATGTGGTAAGAGGTTGTGTGAGATTGCTGCTCATTTGGTTGTGTTGGTGATGCGTGCTTGCACAGCTACACAAGTTAATATGTGCCGGCAAGAAGCCGTTTTGTGTTAACGTGTGGGAAAGAAGAGCACAAGCACTCGACTATGTACTTCCAGGAGGAACATGTACGTTACAACAGCCTGAATCGTACTTACTCGCTCGTCCTCCTTTTTCTCACGTTCTCACGCCAACGGAATGGGGGCGTTGCTGAGCGTCGGTGTGCACAAGTGGAGGGGATGTATGAGATTGCTGTTGTCGGGTTGTTTTTACACCATCCCACCCTCATTTTGACAATACCTGTTCGGAGCATGAGGTTGGTGCAACACGTCGCTTTCTATGGTTGTGTGACGTCAGGTTCTAGAGTCACTCTTGGAGAGCCCGTTGTGCGATCCCAATCTGCCCAACGCCAGAGGAGAGACAGCGCTCATGTACTGCTCGCAGAGGGAGGGCTACGCTACTGGAGACACGCAGGTCAGACGTGTTTTATTGGGGGTACGGGGGGGTCGGTAGTGAATCCGTTGGTTATGCGGCCGAGGCCGATTCTGCTCTTTTGGACGCGTGTTCAGTGTGCACATCTTTTCTCCCCCGGTGCTCATATGTTTCCTCTACCGTGTGTCGGTTTCGATAGCCGTCACATGAATTCTATCATCATGGTGCTTTAATGAACTCGTTGCTGCTTGTTGCTGGTGTGCCGCGGTGTGCCAGGTGGCGGCGGCGGTGAAGCTGCTAGCCAAGGGGGCAGATCGTCACCTTCGCGATCACGAGGGCAGGACGGCCATGGACTGGGCGGAGCGCTTTGGTAGCACGAGGCTGCTGGACGTATTGCTCTTCGATCCCAACAAGGCGAGGAGACTTTGACCACTCATGGCTGTGTTTCCGTTTTTCTCTCTCTCACGCTTTATATATTTTGTGCTCCAGCTGTCGGATCGTGAATATGTTGCGCGTGTGTCTTGTTGAGAGAGGTTTGACTCTCCATCGTCAAGTGTGTTCCACAGCCGCAGTAGGCACGAGTATCGAGCATGGCCATGGCCAGCCCCATGTCCGGCAAGTCTTTTTGCCGATGTGCCAGAAGAAGAGAAGGAGGGATGCAAAATGCGACCTTTTCTTACCTGCGAGGGAGCAAAACATGCTGAGAACGAACGTCTGGCCGTGCACGTCAAAGCATTGTCACGAAAGAGCGAGGTGGGTAGAGAGAGAGAGAGAGAGAGAGAGAGAGAGAGAGAGAGAGAGAGAGAGAGAGGAGGGTGCAACGACTCACACCAAGTTAGTAGTTGCCATTGCCGGATTGCCAATGTGCGTATGTATGCAAGCCTGGACGACTTATTCTTCGCCGTTGTCGGCGTGCGTCTCCGCAGGTGAAGATTTTCCTGTTGGCAAGGGGGCGCGACGTCCGGGGTGTTCTGGCTCTGATGGAGCAGGGGGTGGACCCCAACACCGCTTGCCCGGAGAAGAATTACACCCCTCTGATCGCCGCTGTCTTCAACCAGGTATGGGTTGACTCCTTTTGCACGCTTCTGTTTGTGGGCTCTTTGACGGAAGCCGTGGCAGCGCATGATTTTTTTTTTTCTCAATTGTGTTATTGGTTTTTCACTGAGAGTCCCGCTTGGGTAGTTTGCACGGCTGCCCAGCATTCACCTTAGTCTTAATGTCTCACCGTACGTTGTCTATTATCCACCGTGCCCTATTTATTCAATCATGCACACTTCCTGGCCAACGCACCTGCTTTCACTCCCACGTCGTGGTTGTTCGTCCCTCTCACGATGTCCGCGGTCTCACGGCATTTTTCAGCCTTCTTGGCGTTCCTTGTGACAACTTTCACCAAGACTTGCTGATTGGCTCCCACTCACGATATCCCTCTGAAACGTTGACGATGCGCCCTCCAAGCCCTTCCTCGTGTTCACCGATACGCCCCTCTAATTCCCCTTCAACGCATCCCTCCTACTCTCAACAAGGACGAGGACATGGCGTCGGCGCTTCTATCGCACCGCACGACCGACGTGAACGGGCCCGGAAGGCACGGCATGACCCCGCTCATGTACGCCGCACAGGCCGGGCACGACAGGATGGCCGTCTTGCTGCTGCGCCTGAGGGCCGACCGGTACCGGTGCAATGACCAGGGGGAGACCGCCCTCGAGATAGCCGCCGTGCGGGGGCACACGAGCGTCGTCAACGTGCTCAAGTGAGTCGCGGGCGCGTGCAAACCGATGAAGTATATGCCGCAGGTGACGTAAGATACCCCACCCCCTGGACAGACGTTCAGGGGTCGGTTGCTCCACGAAGATGCATGAAGGCATGCGTGTTCGGCAAGATTTTCTAGACGAGACGGTTTAAACGCCGCCTTTCTCGGCACCGCCACTCCTTCTGCCGTGCGATATTGCAGCTATAGTGATCGGTCCTGGGTGTGTGATGTCTGATGCGCCGTGTGGTAGATAACCCGGTCGGAAAAATATGCCCGGAGGTAGCGGGGAAGACGTTTAGAGTTCAGAATGCGAGCGTTCCCGGCCCGTGTGGAATTTCCGTGCCTTATTGCCGGCTTGTTAATTGAAATTTTGATGCCTTTTCTTTGGCCAAAAGGCGAACCCGCTAGCGATACGGCTCTTCGTGAGGTTACCATTTTTGATGTTGATGTTGACACGGAGGTCATGACACCGATGGCCGCAGACATCGCCCACGCGGAACAACCGCCCAAGTTCTTACGAAGCTGCCGCGACCCGTAAGCTGGAGGGATTCCCCCCCAATCGATGTAACTCCCACCGATTGTTCCCTGCGCAATCCGAACGTTTTTGCCGGTACAAACATGGAGCAGCTGTGGACCAGGCGCCCAGTTGTCGAGCGGTACGGGTTTTGGCAACCAAGCAGCGTGACCATCGCCAAGTGGTGCATTCCCCCCCCGCCCCCCCCCATTGTCGTGCAACTGCCTGCTGGTCGTGCATACAGGTACGACCCGGAGAGGCTCTCGATCTGCGCAGCCGCTGCGAACGACGACGGTGCGGCTCTGGACGGGCTGTTGGCGCAGGGGGTGCAAGTGGACAGCCGGCACCGTATCAGGACCTACCGAGGGTGGCACCACGAGCGCTACACTCCTCTAATTGCGGCGTGCTCACAGGTAGGTGCTTTGGGTCTGCGGCGACCCCGTTTTTTCTCCTCTGCTTCGTTGGTGGTAGATCTAGGTTGGTGTAAGTTAGCCGGGTTGGTGGGTGCGACTGAATTGGTTCGTCCAGCTTTCGTCTGCGTTGGTTGGTTGTCACAGATTTTGTGCTGCTTCGAGTGTTCCAAAGAGGGAGAGAGAGAGAAAGAAGGGGAGAGCGAGAAAGATTAAGAGGAATGCAGCACCTACCCTACAAAAGAGAACAGGGTCTACCTTACAATTGCCTAGCCAATGTCCCGCTGCTATCAGGACATCCATGCTGCTTGGTCGCTATCTCAAAAGCAGGGGGACCTCCGCATTACAAGACTTGAACCCCCGTTCAAACCATCCCCTTGTCGTCGCCCATGCGTACATGGAGCAGGGCCACGCAGGTATGGTGAAGCGTCTCCTGTCGGCGGGGGCGATCGCCCACCTCCCCAACCTCCTGGGGCAGACGCCTCTCATGTACGCCGCGGGCTTCGGCACGGAGGAGGTGGTTCTGATGCTCCTGGAGGCGTTGAAACCGGAGGGGCGAAGGAGTGTAGACAGCCAGGGCAGGTGAGAAATACATCCGTGTACTGTGCTGCGTGTGCGCCTGTCTTTTTGGTGCTATCATAGAACGTTCCTGCACTTGGGGTGAAAATGGACGGGGCGCAGTCGAATTCCGTGTTCGACAGATATTCTCGAGTCATTCTCCCACGAAGTGCGGCGTGCTGCAATCTCATTACGACCCGTTCACCGGTCGCGTTGAAGCGCGCACTCTTGATTTTAGCGGCACTCTGTATGCTTGTTCACAAGCTCCCTGAAAAAAGAAATGGTGAGGCCCTTCCCAAGCATGACAGCTTGGCATTGCGAGGTGCGTCGTCCATTTCGAACATTTCATGCACCCCGGGTTTCCGCTGCTGCAGGACGGCGTTACGCTTCGCCGAGAGTTCGGGGCACGACGAGGTTGCGTGCATTCTTCGGGTGGACCCTTCGGTGAGCACCATTCAAGAGTCGTCGGCCGCTGGCAGGGTGCACGAGGTCTGGGCGCTGATGCGACAGGTGCGAAAAGAAAAGATGGATGTTGTTGTACGCGTACGTGACATGCGTAGACTACACACACAAGCTTCCGATTTTCCCATGATGTTGAAAATAGTTGAGACACGCTTGTAGTTTCTCTGCGGGTTGTGGTTTTCATGGAAGTCTCGTGAAGTGAAGCAGCTTTCAATCGTGATTGGTAGGTGGTACATGGCGACCCACGGAGGGTGGATCGAGCTTGTTATCGATTGCGAACCGCTGACGTGGCCGTAGCGATACTGGACGAATCGCTTAGTAATTCCGGAGATGCCGTCGTTTCATGATGAGATAAAGTAGTAGTACGTGTCCTCTCTCTTTTGGTGCGTGTGTTGTCACGCAGTGAATCCTCGTTCACTCCGGCAACAGCCGAAGAATCACCCAGAGGTTGTTCAACACGATCTACAGTGGACAGCATATGTAACAACAACAGCCTTTTTTCGGATATTCGCGTGCTTGGATTTTGGTCAACCCCGTGATTTAAGCTGTTGTTTCATTCGTTCGCGCACAAAACAAAGGGTATATCGGGAAACGAGTGCCGAATTACCTCGATGAAGCGGCTGTTCGAGAGCCCGCGGGTTGCAGACCTTCCCGACATCATGGCGCGAGCCAACAAGTACCGTTCTGCCTTGGAGCCTGAGGAGTACGCCCTCACACCTCTAGCGGCGGCGGCGATATTCTCCAGGAACCGGGTGATCGAGGCGCTACTCGCAGACCCTTCCGTCAAGGTGCGTTGCTCCTACGTAGTCCTGTACAGCGAATGGGGGGGCTGTATTGTGCGGGTACTGCGGTAATGCCAAGCTATGTCACCCGCGCTATATCGGACGCTTCCGGAAAGGTGCGGCGAAACTCCTTCCATGTAGACGAATCGTTTGCGTTACCGTTGTCGTGGTTGTTTGTGGAATTGTGCGACAATCGGAAAAAAGGTTGTTGTTTGCGTACGTTTTTTTTTTTCGTGTGTGTTTTCTCGCCCCGTCGACGTGTTTGCTCTGTGCGTTTAGGATATCGGGCCACGCCGTTTTTTTTTTTTTTCCTTGACGGGCAAGCAGTCGTCTTGTTTTTTTCGGGGGGGCGTTACCCCCGCTTTTATCCAAAGTTTTTCTCCTCGGCGAGACTTAAAGTGTTGTCGAGTCTCACCCGAAAGACCAACGGATTGTCCACTCCCCTTTATTTGTGTTGTCGATGGTGACCTCATCTGTCTACTTGACGGGGTCATCTCAGGTGGACGTGAGGGACGCGTTGGGCAGGACCCCTCTCATGCACGCCGCAAGATTCGGCAGCGAGGGTTGCGTGCTTCGCCTCATCAGCCACGGAGCCGCTAGACACAAGAGGGACAAGGCCATCGTCGGGAGGAAAACCGCTTCTGATCTGGCCATCGCTGCAGGCCACCTCCACATCGCGGGCATCATCAGCGCGGACCCCAAGAAGATGGACCTGATGGAGATTGCGTCGGAGGTGCTTTAATTTGTTTGTTGTCGTCTGCTGCTGTTGCTGCTGTCGGTGCTGCTGCTGCTGCTCCTACTGTTGTTGTTGTATTTGTTGTTGTTGTTGTTGTCTCCACAGTAATAAAATCGTTCCGGTCCCTATCGATACCGTCCGTTCTGGCCGAACCAACGCGGGCGATTTCCGGAGTCACTGACCATATACCAGAGGGCGTACACTCTTGACTTGACCCTGACATCATGGTGCATCGAAGTAAATCGAACGATGGCACTAACGTGACGCCACCAATTTTACACAACGCTGCCATCAACAGGGGCGGCTGGTACTGCTCAACGGGCTCGTGAAGCAAGACGTGAGCCTCAACTACGTGGACCCGTCCAACCCATATCTCACCCCGCTGATCGCGGCTAGTGCTAACGGCCGGGACGAGTGCGTGAGAATAATTTTGCAGTGTCCAGGGGTTCAGGTGAGGACTGACTTCGCTCCGTGTTTTTTGGTCCCATGACCTGCTTAATATGGTCGAACCTATCATGTGCTTGTAGCAAGTTCAGATTTTCCCGCCACGAGTAGCTGCTTCCAATGAGTCCCACGAATGTACAACGCCGTGTTGCTATTTGGCACAAGGATTAAGTTTCGATGTTGTGCTCTTGGGTGTGAGAATCGTTCTCACCGTTGCCCCATGCCCGTTTTTTTGAAGGGAAACAACTCACTTCCCCGTTCACATGCTCAACCCAAAGTCTTGCGATGCTACATTATCTAGTGCTGCCACAACAATTTGTTAGCAAGTACATACGAAATGAACAGCGAAGAGCCCGAGATATTACAGGTCGTTCCTCTGATTTCACTGCAAGATACCAGTCCTGATGTAGTCCTTCGATGTGGGATGCGTCACTTCCGCGGAAAGTTGCGCGTTTCTTGGATTGGATTGGATTGGATTCGATTGGATTGGATTATTTCAATTGCTTTGTGCTCGCTCTCCGTGTGGTTTGTCTCGTGCGCGTTGAAGGTGAACCGCGCAAACTCAAAGGGAGAGACGGCCCTGATGCACGGGGCAGCTTCGGGCTCCGTGAAGATTGTTCGCATGCTCATGAAGGTTCGACTCGGGATAATATTGACATTCCATTCTTCTTACATTTACAAAAAAAATCCATCTCCATCCATAGATCGCAGTCGGTAATTATGCTGCTTCTTGTGTTTTTTTTTGCTTGTCGGGTATGACACCACCTGCGAACTGTTCGCTCGGGTTCGGTGACTATGTTTCGAAACAATGTGGTGTCGTGTGGTGTTTAGTACATGCGAACATTCGGTGCCGATCAATGGTATGTTATTTGATATTTGGCATGTATGTCTGCCTGATTGTTCATCCGCTCCCCTCTATTTGAATGGTGGACGGGCGGAAATGGCAGACTCCCTACACCCTTTTGGTTCCCTTGTTCGACCCCGAGTGTGAGAAGAGTCTACCGACACTTCCTATTCTTCAAGGCAGCGGCGCGATAGACGCAAACACTATCCCTCTTCCCCTCCCGTGCCTCTCGTGGTGTTTTGCAGCACGGGGCGAATCCGTCGGCAAGGGACAGGAGGAACAGGACGGCGGAGCACTGGGCGTACAAGCAGGGTCACATGCACATGATTCTCGTGAAGGTGGTCATGTGGTTGAGTCCGCCGATAAAACAATACTGAGCTTGCATCTGGGTGAGGGTCTTCCAAGGATTCGGTTGTCGTTTCTCTCCCAACGTTTCTTGGGTTTCATATCCTTAAGAGTTTTGAGGGTTAGTAGCAGCCACCGCTGATTGTGCGGGCCGTTGGGGCTCTGGACGGCGTCATGGTAATGGATTTTTCGACGGGAACGGGGATTCACGATGATCGTGTGGTGTGCATGCCGCTGAGTCTGACAAGGTCTCCAGAGCCGTGACACGTCGAGAAGCTTCACTTCCCAACCCCCCTCCGGTGTTTGCGTTTGCTATTGGGGCTGGGTTTTCATCGCTTTGCAACGACGTTGTAAAACAAGCCAATTCACTTCGTGAACTCGGCAACCAGGTTACCGGTTTTTGTTTTTACCTCTGTTTTTCTTTGGTGNTTGGGTTTTCGTCGCTTGGCAACGACGTTGTAAAACAAGCCAATTCACTTCGTGAACTCGGCAACCAGGTTACCGGTTTTTGTTTTTACCTCTGTTTTTCTTTGGTGGTAACCATAATGGTGGTCGCGTAGATCATGTTGTGCGGGGTGAAGAATCCTCACTCCGCGCAAGGGGGATGATCGCACCACGTTGTGTTAAAATGGTCACGCATCCTCGAGGCAGTTACACAGTAGTGCTTATAACTGTCTGGTTGGAAATGGGGGCAGGGGAGTGGGACGGATGATTCGTTACCAGAAGCTTGGCTTTGCGGCTTGACTCGCACGTGTGCCCCTAGCTTTTGCTTGCACCCGTCTGATTTTGTTTCTTCCCCGCTCCACGCGCCCGTCTGCCTCCCCGCCCACCCTGGCGTGAAAGGTGATTCTTGATGCCACCGATGAGGAGGCGGGTGCGAAGGATGGGAAAAATTAATCATATAACTACGGGTCGCCGAAGGCGCGCGGGGGGGTCGATACACGGGGCCCCGTCTCTGAACGCAAGAAATGCAATGTTTTTTGTGGCGGGGGTAGGCTGCGCTGCTTCATTCTGGCGACTTTGTAGTCCTGATTTTTTTTGAGACCGACCCTTCTTGTTGGGGGTCGATAGGTTGTGTGCGGCGTCCTTGAGCGGGGGTTGGCTTTGGAAGGAGGCCGTGACTCGGTATCTGCGGCTTTTTTTTTGTTTTGTACATCCCGGCAAAGCCATGGAACAAAAATCCGCCCATGGATGGAGGTGCCCGGGCTCTTGATACACGTTGTTCATATATTTTTCACAGCTCTTTAGGCACAGCTGGGTGGGATTTCCGCACGTGTAAATAGCGAACGAAACACGCCCGAGCGCGGTGGTTGTTTTGTGGGTGATTCGCCCCCCGCACGATGGTCGACTTTTTTTTCCGCAGTAGGGGTGTTGGTGAAGTGCCGACTCTGTGTTTGGTCTTGTGGGTTATGTTATGTATTCCTCCTGCCCTGGTTTCGCTGGACAAGACCACCGTTTTTTTTTTTCTGTATGTGTGGTGCTGGTGATCAGCATGTGTTGATCGACCTTTTCTGTTTTCTTCGGCCTTAGGACGCCCTCATGGCTGGGTATCCAATCCTGGTGCTGGTGACTCCGTCTGTCAAGCGCATGTATCCGATACTGCGTCAAGACTTGAAAACCCTGGATGTTGCGTGAGATGGGAGATGTTGGGGGCACAAGGTGGCGTTAGGGTGCGCATTTGGTTCATGGTGGTCGCGCCTGTCTTGGCATCAGAAGGAAACAGTTACTTCTGTAGTTTCAGTTGAGGTTCGCTCGTACTGAATGTTGGCCAACTTGTTTTGAAGCCCTCTGCAGTCTCCCCGCATTCCAACTAACTATGAACCGCTGAACAGAATGTGAACAGATGCAATAATTGCGGCTGGTCAGTTGCACACCAAGTTTGAATCGTAGAGTAAATTAGAGATTCACGTACCTACACGACGTCGTGTGATTGGGGACATACATGTCGTCCGCTGTTCGCCTACCGCTTCGAAATGTCCCCCTTTGTTGATTGGCTGCTGGCTTTGTGTAGCGCGCAATCTAGCCTCACACAGACGGATGACTGGCAAGCGTCGAGCTGTGCTGCCATGAAATCCGTGCGCAGCGCTTGTTCCCGCCGCGCTTGTAGTAGCTGGTGACGTGCGTGCAAGTATATGTAGTTCATCCTGCAAGGAACTATCTCTTTTCATATCAGCGCATTGCTTCTCCACCACCACGCCGGAGTACAAGAGCAACAAATTCACCGCAATTCCCGCCAAGACACCCGTTGCCCGCCAATCGTTCGCTGCCACCGAACATCGCGAATAAATAGTATTGAACGTTCAACCATTGTCGTTGTGGCGACAAGGCCTTGTAAACACACCTGGTTGCATCCTTTGCAATGAAAGTTGAAAGTTCACAAAGAGCCAGCCGCAGAGAACACCACGGTACAACGAAAACTGCATATGATCGGTCGTACACGGCGCCGCCCCGTCCAGTCGTATTTCGTCGGCACTACTGGTGGGTACTGCGGCGGTGTGGGCGCGTACCAGATGGTGTGAAACTCAGAAGGCGCCACAATCTCTGTTTGTGTACTCGACAGGATACATATCTCCGAGATCTTCGAGGGCGTTACTTACATGGGCTCTATGTGACCCCGGTTGGGTCGTCTAGCTGGTAGAAGTGGAGGATAGGGGCCACAGGGGCAGACGACAGAGTCCAATGATGGGAGAAAAAAAGGAATGTAGGCTCTGCTTGCCCACCCAGGTGTCTCTCACAACAATACATGGAACTCGAGTCAACCCGTTGTGCAGCAACGCTCTCGACGAGAGCCCGCAAGCGTGATAACGCGTTACACGCGCCGACACCCTGCACAATCTCGTGCAGGCGGAGAAGCAAATTACGTGTGGTTACTGTTGTTGTAGTTCCGTTCAATCTGTTCTTACTTCTTTGTCAGAGACACATCAATTCATGCCTTCACAGACATGACATGAGTCCGGAAATTGTCATGATGAATTGAATGAACTCAAAGATAAAAATGCATACCTTTCTAGTGTTGTATTATGACCAACAACTTGTATTTCTACGGTTCGCCGGGCAGCCCATCCCTCCCTGTGGGTAACAGGCTCAACTAGACAGCTAGGTGACCATCTAAAATAACTGAAAACTTGACTCGGCGGCTGCAAAAACTTCGAGGAAAATGGTCGAATATTCTTTGATTCTTTTGGTCTAAGCTCGAATCTGAAGGACCCTGTAGCTATTCTGGCGTCAAGAAATACTAGGGTAAGGTGGCCGCCCGCCGTAGGCGGCGGAACGGCCACCCGGATATACGCACGAAGAAGGCCAATGAATGATTTGTGGATGTGAAGCGCGGGAAATAGAAAGGAGGATGCAGGTTATGTCTATTAAAGGAGGATGTGTCAATGATGATACATCCCGCGGCTTTGGTCACGACTGCAATTGAAACGCAGTGACATATGAGTGGCGATGAATGTGTAATCCTCATCAATTAATGAAAAGATCATTGGAAAGTATG
>CACKRE030004743.1:4455-15942 GCA_902602495.3 Ectocarpus sp. CCAP 1310/34 | reverse complement strand
GTACTGTAGATGCGGGTAAACATAATATGCGGCGAAAATTTGATTGGCGAGCGAGGTTGTCTGCAGAAAATCGGTATATTTGCCCGTATGCGGCAGCGAGCATGGGGCATCTGAATGCTGTAAATCTGCAGTGAGCATGGCCAATCGTAACTACTTGTCATGTTGTGACGACGTTTGATGAATGCATAAAGGGTGGCGATGTTTGTGTTGTGTAATGTCACGTCCATGCGCGTCGATGCATGCAGAACGTGTACGTGGATGTTGGGAAGCACACAGCGGCTGAGGTCTACTTTTGCGAAGGTGTCAATGTCGGTGTCATAATGAGCAAGGCGTCATTCCATTCGTAGGTCTCATAAACTGCACGTGATGAACGCACTTGCGTGGTTTCAAGTCGTGAAATGGAGTATTGGGCGAGAGAGGTCAAAAAATATACGAAAAAAAAAAAATTCTAACCCCGTATGCAGCGAATGCATTCATTAATCAAGATGTAGGACTCATTAGACGAATCGTGATATAATATATATATAATTCTGGGGCCAACAGGCAGACAGCGAGATGTGGACGGACGATTCCTTCCCTCACACCAGCCTCGCACTCCGCTCCAAACCCCGACACACAGGCACACCAGTTCTCCCACAAAATCGTGCACCACGCCCTCTTCGGGTCCAGCTCCGTCTGCCTGCGGAGCCGTCGAGCGGGACAGAAATTGTTGTCGGTAAGATGTCAGATTCGATTGTTTCTTCTGTAGGCGCTAAAATAGCTGAGAGCTGCTGTCGTCTCCTGGCATTTACAACTCATATACTTTCTCTTTACGGTGAATTTACCCGTTTCGAGCTCTCTCCCTGCTGGTACGATACAAATCCAGCTTCAGTCGAGCGCCAGGGTCTCTTGCGGAGAGCGGTTCTTGTCCCGACCCTTACAGTCATCGCCGAGAGATAGATGTTCCCCTATTTTCGTTACCTTGTCGTTCTTCCCGCAGCTAGAGCTGTGGGGAAAAAAGCGGCGAAAAATACCCTGTACTTCGTACTGAACAAAGAACAAACTCATCCATCGGAATTCGGAGAAATATTTTGGTTTCGCCTTGCTCCTGTTGCCAGACTCCGTTCATGGCTTGCACTATAGCAGTATTTGTGCACGCCAGTCCAGCTCCGCCTGCAGAGACTCTGTATTGATATAGTCTAGTAAGTCGTGGTTTGAAATCAATCGAGCTTCCAAAATATTGGGAACATATCATGAAACACACTTCATTTGTTGCGCTTCTTCGCTCGGGGTACATGAACCCTACGTTAGGCAAGGCAGATACAGGTTCAAGTTCGGCCCGCATCAGGCCTAAATGTCCCGGACCGCCGGAGATAGTCTATAGCCACTGACAGAAGAGGTGTGGGAATAACGTAGGTCAATGCATGTATGTATGTTGTGCGATCCAACTCGCTGGCGAAGCACGGTCAAAGCACGGTAACGGCCGGCAGCAGCAAGTTTTTCTGTAGTCACAGCACACGGGAGGGATGAAGGTGAAAACAAGCAGCAAGAAAATGAGGCGCAAACAACAGAGATGGAAGGCCGGAAATTGATAGGTGAATGGCAGTTCTACAGCACAGCACATGCAACAAGCGGCACGCAGCCATGCCTCGAGGGTTCATTCCAAACAAAGCAAGTACCATATTAGCTGCTCAGACCGTATGTATGTGTCTTTCACATGATTGTCGTGGCGGCATGTAAGTGATAGCATCCCCCACCTTGTAATCCTCCACCCCGCGTAGTGTGTCACCCATGCGCAAATACCAAATGCAAAGAGTAGACTACTATTAGAGTTTCTGTTGCAGCTTTTTACTTTTCGTCCAAAATCTATTTGCGGTTCTTTGCGGTTTCGATCTGGTGTCGAGACCCGCTCTGTTTTGTGATGCCGAGGACTAGATTGTGTAGTGTTTTCCCGGCTGTGTCCTGATGCACAGACGTCGTACAGCTTATCGTGGCCATTCTCCACAGCACCGCGCCATGTTGTCGTTGTGTCAGTAACTTCAACATGCAGCGTACGTACTGGTCGCAGACATGCATATCACGTGGTGCAGTTCCGATCACACCACCTTGCATCAAATCAGACCCTGGGCAGGGGATGTGATGTTGCAGCTGCGTGAGGTTTTCCAGTCGGCTTGGTGAGGTTCACGGATAGGCACGCCTCAAGGTGATGAGGGTGGGAGGAAGAGCATGCACAGCACTAGCACAGGGTGTTCAGCTCTGTACTCGTTATTCTCCAAATCGTGCAGTGAGGGACAGACTACAGGGAACGTCGTGAAAATCGAGCTTCACACAGCTCAAAGCCCACCATTTCCCTGGCAAGAAGCAAAGTGACGAGGCTGTTATAATCCTTCACGATTGAACTATTTTCTACAGTAAGTGCACAAACAAATCAAGACCAATATCCAGCCGTTCTTCCACAATCCGCTGCGAGTCTTCAGCACATTCCCTTGTACACAGGCTGTGCGTAGTATTTACAAGATAAAACAAACCGTGATGCATAACCGTGACGCATTTTCACCCTCCAGTTCAACGAGCGCAGTCCACAACAATGCGGCTGGAAGTGACATTTCGTTCGCCAGACACTACATACATCGAACATGCGAGAGAGACGCACCGAGCGCACAGCTTGCCCAACCCCCCTATGACTGGCACACTCAGAGTTCCTCACTCAGCCATGGCAATGAAGAGACTGCAAGTGCAAATAATCCGCCGCTTCCGGTGAACAACGCGAACGTCCTAATTGAAACCTCCGCTTCCTGGAATGACGAACACATCCACCGGTCCTCATTTACCCCGTGTGCGAGGCAGAAGACGCATGGTATTGACCTACTGTATCAATGTGGACGAGGACCTGAACAAGACAACCCTCCTGGCAGACATCGACCAAGTGAAATATTTTTCCCAGAATACTTAATCATACGTCCTGAAAGCAGAGCGAATTCTTGAGCGTCCTAAATTTCTTTGAAAACGACCACCGCCATGAGAACCACCCCCCACCCTTCGGCGATGCACAACAGTAGAGAATGCCCCGGGTCTACTGTAGATCGTGGTGTTCTTACTTTTTCCTGTGGCCCTCCTCCCATTGAGAATGTCCCCCGGTTGGTTGCTGTCGCCTGATTTTCGGTCGCCCCCGGGGCATTCGCAGCGTTCCGGCGACCTCTTGTATCGTTGCTCAAAACCTCGCCATCAGTAACAATGGATCATCCTGGCACACAAGTTGGGCGCTGTGGCCGGTGACCCCGTGCCTAGCGGGAAAGTGCCTTGTCGTATTCCTTGACTCACGAAGCAAGAAGCGGCATTCGTCTTGCTCTTGCCCGACTGATACGCATACCAACGTACATAACCCGATAGCGAACAATGTCCTTGACCAGACCATGCAAAGATAAGGCAGTATCGAGAAAGAGCACAATGAAAAAGGAGTTGGAAGTCTGTCTAGCCCCACGTTCCCTCAACATATGCATTCACCGCGGGTTCCAGCGAGGGATATCCACGCCACACGTGTGTGCGTGGGGGGGGAGGGGTGTAGAAGTTTTGCCCTTGAGTGGTCATTCCGTTTTCCTGTCGCGGCTTCACCACTTGTAATCCCGAGAGGCGTTTCCAAGTGACATTCCCGTATTCTCGTCGAGCGAAGACAAGACTGCAATACTGTAGTGCGCCAACAAATTTGGGTTCGTCTTTGAGCAAAATGAACGCCTTGATAGTTTTTCATAGAGGACTGTAAAGTTCAACCTCACATTTTTCCTTAATCACTCACGTGGTCCCCTTCATTTGCACTCAACGAATCCTGGCAGGAAGGGTCTGAATCTATCCCCAAGGGCTCTCTTGAAGGCGGCGGGAGCAGGCAGATGTCGTGGCGAGGAAGCTCAGAAAGTGGTCAGTGCGGTGAATACTCTCGAAGATATTTCGAACCTCCATGTTACCGTGCGGGACGTGGCAAGGCAATCGTCACCACCTTGGGACAATCGGGATGCTTTGTCACAATAATTTCAAGGTTCAGACGCGGCAATCCTGACCACGATAATTCTTTGTGTAGCACGTGATGGCCAAGGTAGAGCGGTACAACTCCTGGTAGGGATCAGAAAGGACCCCCATGACGGCATTGAGTTGATCGCATGGACGTTGCATCGTTTTTTTCTCTCGTTTTCGATGCAGCGTGTGCGGGAGTCATATCATTCGATAAGCAACCATGCTCCACCGCTACATTATGTAGTCATGATCCTCTGTACCTCGTACTTTGGCTAGCCTGGCTAATCTCACACTCGTTCCCTGTTCGCCTTTTCACAATGCATATACAATACCTGGAACGCGAAGACGACGACAATGATTCGCTCGGAACGTACTTGTCAAGGAGGAGCTCTTCTTCACTGGGCTCATCCTCAGCCTGCTCGGCTCTCGTCAGTTTGGGCGTCCCCAACGAGTTGGGCGTCGTCGCAGTGGAACTGTGGAGCAGGTACTCTTGTAGTCCAGTCGTGCCGTCCAACGAAATCACTGGCCGCTCGTGCACCCCCGGGTTTGCGTTCATCCCCCTACAGTAGACGTGGGCAGATACAAGACCGAAGGCTTCGATACCCATTCCAAGAGCACCCGCCCCGTTGGCTACTACTGTTACCGTACTTCAAGAAGGCCAATGTAGTGGTTCGCTCCGAAAACTAACCCTTCAATATTTGTTGGTGATTCCCGAAGAAATGTTGTGGTATACTTCAAGCTTGTTTGTAACATCATGCCAAGTGTCGTCTACCCCCTTGACGAGATCCAAGCGACTTATAACGTTGGACGTTGAGGACTTGCTGCGGGTGACGCTTCGATGTACATAGTCTACTGGCATGGCGGGCCGATAAAAATGATCGCCTCTACTATCGATGACCGGTGCGTCGCCGAAATTTCCTTGACGCCAAGCTGGACGAGAGCATATCTGCTGGGTGTGTTAACTTCCAATATGCACGTTCTTTCTGTCGGTCGCTACACATCGTAGGGGAGTGAACTTTGCTGGGCGGAAGATGGTCCGCATCAAGGAAAAATTCCGGGATCGACTGACCCGCCTCCTTTTCCGGGACGACCGGCCGCGGGAACAGAAGATGACCGTCATGATCACCGGCGAATTCCGCGGCGAAGACACGTTCAGTGCCGAGCTTGAAATGGGGGAATACAACCAGGGTACCACCATCAGCAACCACCACCTGCTCGGCATCAGGAAGCTCATCGTCGGCAAGTTAGGTATGTCGCCTGAAAGCATGCTCAATTATGAGTAGTGCAGTCTGTCGTATTTTGGTTAGGCATAACGATGCGCCGAGGCCAGCCCGCAGTGTCGAAAACATGTAAAGCGTTGGTTGTCAGTTGGCGCTCTCGATATCCAAGGCTCACGTCCACCGCATTCCCATGGTCCTCAACGCTTCTAACCTTAGGAATCACGGTAAAAGACCTCGGCGGTTACACACGAGGGACTTCAGCTCCGTACGCCGTAGTCATTCCTCTGGACGCAGTGATCGCGATCGTTCAGGCCAATTGGAAGTACGAGAGGATTTCAAAATATGAGACCAGGTCGTCCAGCTACACCATCATGAAGATTCGTCCATATGCGTCGAGGAGGGACGTCTTCAGGTTGGTTTGGGACAACAATGGCAGCCTTTCTGGCAGCCGAGCGGTGGTGTATAGCGCGAGTGAGTGGCAAAGAACTCCGTACCGCAAAAAGTCTGTTGAACAAATCGGCGCCACCGACTTGGCTATCATGCTCGAGAATCAGGGCCGGATGCTGGCCTTCGACACCGAGTGAGGCTCACTACGCTGTCAGATGCGGCATTGAACTCGGTCGTGCCCGCCGTTCGTTCCGGTAGCATCCCCGGGGTATGTTTCGGTTCTCAACGCCGCGAAGAGAAGGAAAAGTAGACTCTGTTCGTGTGCCACTGAAGTAGACCTTGGCGGACCCCTTCTGCATGGCACCATCGCCTTGAAGCAACCTGGGCCTTGTAAGTCATCGTGAAGTATTTTGTCGCATAGACTATGGCACAAACGTTGGGTTGTCGGCGTTCTCGCTTACTTCTCCGGGTGACCTACAGAAAGCGATACGTATTTGAAGGCGTACCGACGCGGTGTGTTGAGAGAGAGGCGACAAACCGTTCGTTTTGCTCTTCGACCTTGGTTGTCTTGTCTTGGATGTTGCTTCATATCTTACTCCGTCTTTGTCAGATTTCCCTTCGATGTGCCGCTGTCGGCTTCTCTTGGCTGAAGCTCACCACGCAACTTGTCTGCAAAGACGTGCAGAAAGTAAATCGCTGAGAAGAACCCAAGGTGCACATCAATAAGAAATGTGGCTTGCGCTTGATTTGGTTTGAGACAGTAGTTGCTCGGATTAGCCTGGGGTGGAGACGATGTGTGAGGAGTCCTTGCGTAGACCATCATTATTCTTTCGTAATTTGCGTGATAAATCTGGGGTTTGTGTTGGACGGTACAGCCGTCGTGCTCAGGCTCATTTTTTTCAGCCAGAGCTTCAACATCGGATAGATTGATGATCCTACAAACTGGTGATTCCAGGCACGACAGTGTGACACAACGATCGATCGTGATTTGATCTGTTGAGCCCAATCTTCTATCTACCCCACGAATCTGTGAGATGGTACGCGTCTTTGCATGTATTGAATGAAGTATGAAGTATATGGACGAAGTGCCGCGCGCAGTAGACAATATCGACTGAATCGATAGAAAGGGAACGGGCGGGGTTGATCCATGGAAAAAAGTGTCGGCACGAGAAAAGGATTCTGGTCATGGTTGTCTGATCACCGGGTCGCATTTTTCTATGGATTGTTTATCGCATCTATTTTATTGGGAGTAGAAGATAAATAACTCGGCAGGGGGGCTGTTTCCAGAGATCGTATGCGTAGATCGAATGTCGGTACCATTTTTTATTTGTGGGCTTGTTGCAAGATGGTTGTACCTTCATCTTCGTTGGGCTTCCTCTCTACGGTCGCTACGTTTTATTCTCTAGTGGGTGTACATATGTGAATTTTATTTGTTATCTGAGGACCACAGCAGCGACCGTTTTTGGCAAGGAGGTGATGAAGCGTTCGTGCTTGCGACTCATTTATGGAATTCGTACTGTCTTTGAGGGAGTTAACAGTGAAACTGATCCGCCGGTTGACGATGGAGGTGACCCGGTCTTTGATGCATGGCACAAGTCAGGCGGGAAAATCCAAACTTCTTTTCCGACTGTTTGGGCACGTCTGGGTGCAGTCCGTGTGTTGTGACGTTCTCCCGCACGTGGCGTCTTCATATCGAAAGACGCCCGAGCGCGGCGGTAGCTTCTGGATGTTTCTCCCCCGTTCATTGTTCAAGCTTTTTTCCCGCAGACATGGTAGAGTTGAAGTGACAACTCTCCTGTTATGTTGCTGTTGTGGAATGTATTTGTTTTTCGTCGACCGCTAGACTAGACAATTGTCTGTTTTTTTTCGGGGGTGCTGGGCTCATGATCGACAAGAGATTATCGATCTGGTCCTTTGTTCGGCCAGGCCGACCGACGCCGAATGCCTGGATTTTCATTCCGAGTGTCGAAGCAATAGCTCTTGCCTCGGATGTTGCGCGAAGAGTTGCATGTCCAGGATGTACATACTCTAAACGGGACGTTGCGTTTTTTCGTTTTAATGTTCGCTGTCGGGACGGTACGAAATTTTAGGCACAAGCGGCGGTCGTTGGGGTGCTATTTTGCATACCCAAGGTCATCGCACCACCAGTCTTGATATCGGAAGGGGGCAGATACCGTTGTTTCAGTTGAGCGTCGGGTCGTAGGTTATAGGCCAACTAACATAGAACTCCGCTCTTGCATGCTTCGTGCGTTCGCCCCGCCTTCCAACTGAAATCGATGGGCAGAAGCAACCATGCGGCTGTCTGTTGCTCCACGAACGAACTTGGAATCGTAGAGGAAATGGGAGATTCACATTATTCGACCGCATGTTGGGTGGGTCTGTGTGGTCACTGCTCTCTTCCTGTATCATCGCATGTACCCTTCTGATCGCTGGTTCAAAATGTGGTTCTGAATCAGAACCACATTTTGAACCAGCGATCTCCGAAAACTCAGAACCATTATTAGCAGATGACACTGCTGTCTGCTGCCCAGCTGCTCCTCTCAGCGCCGCGTGTCATATTAAGCAGGGGCCGGTACGAATGCGCAATGCACGAGATGTGTGGACACCGAGGTTTTTTGCACGGGCTACTACATATAGAGAATACCCACACGCAACCGGTTAGCGCGGTCGATGCTACGTCACGTATCTCATTACAGTCTAATAATACAATACAACTGTAGTGTACGCCGAAAACAGGCGAACAAGATCGACCTCGAACCAGTCAACGACAATGATATGGGGATGTAGTGTAGACGCATCGTAGAACGCGTTTTCGTTTGAAGTTGGCGTCTTGTTTGAGAGTAGATGTGACAGATTTGCGTAGACAAGCTTACGAACACATGTAGGATACCATGAGGATTGTCATTGGTTTAATTTCAAATTGAAGAAGAGATATTTATACGATGTAAGTGACAGTAGAAATAAGTCCTACATATGTTGTTGTACTTCGTATTGGTTCAATATTCATGTAGAGTATGAGACATTAAGGGTCGTTTTAAACGGACCGACTTTTTGTCAAAGTTTTTGAGAGTGTCAAAGTGTCGAAAAAATCATTAAAAAATGGAACCTGTATGTAGGCGTTTGTCCATTTTTTTCAAAAATATTTGGAACGAAGTTGGGCGCGAAAACTTTGCTCCACTTCGTTCCAACTTTTTGACAACCCTCTCAAAGTATTTGGAGCACTTTCCAAAGTACCCTTGCAGAGGCACGCGAGGGCTGCTGCGTCTGCACCACGAGTGCCCCTCACCGTAGAAAGTCAGCTAGGGTTGTGTGTGAGTCATCTGTCGCTGTCGCTATTGCTATCGTCGCTGTTGCCAACGTTGACGATGCTGTCTGCTGTTGCTGTGTCGTCCGAAAAACGGCGGTCCGCCATGATGGCTTGCAGTTGTTGCTTCGCGTCCGCCGCTTTGTTTTTTCCTTTTCCCGGGGGGGTAGGAGCAGTGGTTGCCACCCCTCGCCGGCGGCCTGCTCCACCCTCGCTCTGAGTGTTGGTGGCGGCAGCGCCTCCCGTGGTAACATGAGTGTTCCCCGAGATGCCAGGAAGCAGCACTATCTTGCTGGAGAGCAAGCCTCCACCGCCTACGGCGGCACCGAGAGAGCCCGTCTGCTGGAATTTCGCCGGGGTTTTGGTATGCCGGCCACGCTGAGTGGCCGTGATATCCATGTCGGTGTCCATGATGTCGTGTTTTCCGCGGTTTGTGTTGTGTCGTGTGTGTTGTCTCGAAGTGAGCGCTACAACTCACGGACGGCGTCATTTTTTTTGACACAAGTTGCACAAGTCCACGTCACACGTTTAAAATGACTGCACACAGGTTCCAAGTTTTTGAAAGACAAATGTCGAAAATTTTGACAAAAAAGTCGGTCCGTTTCAAACGGCCGTAAGTGAAAGTTTTCTGAGGTACATCTGCAATTGTCGGAAGGCAAACAAATACATAAATAAATAAATAAACAATACAATATGCCATTTCGGATACGCCGGAGTGCGATACAGGACGCTTTGAACAACGGCGGTATCTTTCCACTACAACCTCCCCTGATTGATATACATGTAGAGGTCAGGGGCGCCAAGCCTGTGGCCCAGCATTCATGACCGGATATCTAGACATGAGAGAACTTCGTATGGATAAAAACGCGCATGTCGATCTTCCCATCACGCCGTCGTCTCATCCCTACCCCCATCGTTTCACAACGGCATAAGCAAGACTAGAGTGGCCGATGTAGCGACAATAAAAGTAGCCCTGTGGCGCACCATGCCACGGTAAGTCCATCCAAGTGACAGCGTCCGCCGCCAAGCAAAGCGTAGTGGCTAGTACCTTCGTACTCCCACTGGCAGACGAACCAGGGGTGTCAATACCGCGACAAGATTGCCAAAACAGCAAAAATATCCCCCCAGTTGGAGAGTGAAATAGCCGATGGTAACACAGAGAGCCCAAAGTGGAGCAGGTGGACACACGACCCTTCAAATATCACTGGAGCTTTAATCCATCAATTACGGCTAGGGAAAACTGGTTTCGGCTGGCGCGCTATTCGCCGAGTTGCTACTGCTGCACAGACATCCCTTTTTCCCCCAGGTGGCTAAAGTGTAGCTAGCCAGGTCAGCAGCAGTTAAGCCGGGCTGCGATGCACATGAAGTGTTGACCTTAAGAGACACGTATTCTACGTTCTGTGTATTGTTCATGTTTCGAGGGTGACGTCTTCGGAGATGTGGGTTGCTCTTCCGATATTGTTCCGCATGTTTGACCCTTTTGCCTTTTCCCGCCGCAGAGGGAGGGGGGGGTCCAGACTATCAAGCAAGCCCCCCCCCCCGGGCGCTTGATTGCCTTCCCACAACGACACTACTGCTGTACTGCTTTGGCTGGGTTGCTGCCCCCGAAGGCCAACAAGAGCTCCTGCAGCCGCACGGCGGAGGCGGGGGATTTCTCCAGCAGCAAGCGAGAGATGGTGGGCAAGGACCACGGCAGCTGCTGACGGCGGAGCCAGCAGATCTTGAGCGAATCCTGCGAGACCAGCCGGAGTGGGCCCGGCATAGGACCGGACTACGGGGAAGCGAGGGGGAAAACCCCCCAGGTGAGATACCCGTGATTCCAGGAAATGGATAATTCCTCGACGGCTACAGCAGTAGCCGCATGAAGAGAGTAACAGTCAATGCCCCGCGTCTCGAAGGGGAGAATCGCGGCCATGGGTATGACTCGTGGAGAAAGTCGCTTATCCAAGCGGCCAAGACTGTAGGACTGGACGGCCAATTGATCGGCAACAACGAGAGACATGCACCTGTCGGCAACCCAGACGTGCCAAGCTCGGAGCTGTACCACCTCCAATGCACCAGCGACGAGGTCCAGGGGGGCCTCCAAGCGTTTCATTTTGTGACCACTGCCATCGTCAGAGAAGCCGACAAGGCGATCGTGAACAAATGCGAGACCGTAAAAGAGATCCTAGCGGAACTCGAAAACATCTACAATCAGGAATGGCAGGGCTCGAAACAAGCCCTCATGAAGAAATTGTTCAACTTCATGATCCCCACACATAGCAGCAGAAACCCCATCGAGCACCTATACTCGCTCGAGCTGCTGTACTCACGCCTACGCGAAAAAGGGCTCAATGCTGAACAACCGTTCATTCTCGCCCACTTCGTTGATTCCCTCCCACCCGAGGACCAACAAGCGAAGTTCCTGTTGGAGACAGCAACGGCGCTGGATAGGGCCGAGATCATCAGATTCGTGAGCACGGTGCACGCGAGCCTTCTGGAGGGGAGGAAGGCCTCGAAGGGCCAATGGAGGGCGGAGCATGCTCACATCGCGAGCAACGGTAGCGGTGGGGGAGGAGCGCCGGGCCGCGGCAACGGCGGCCGCCGCAAGGG
>CACKRE030004741.1:79724-103096 GCA_902602495.3 Ectocarpus sp. CCAP 1310/34 | reverse complement strand
TACATCACCAAAACAGTCTCACCCGATAAATAAGTGGCGTAGGCCGCAAACAGGTTCGTGGTAAGCGGACGTGAGGCTCCGTGCGTGTNTTTTATCGATGGCACCGTGCGTGGCATTGCAAGGTGAAGTCCGACTCAACGGTTTCTGGCGTTTTGCTACATACTGCAGAGAGTAGCTGCGTGATTCCCCCCGCGGATTGCTTTTCCCGCCGCGTATCCAACGCAGCATCAGCAGGCCATCTTGTACGTTCCTCGAGTTTTGCGACGCACTCACTAGACCACATGTTCATCTGTGTGGAACTGTCGTGTGGTTGCGCGTGCACATGATTGATTGCGATATACCACGAGGTTGCGACGTGCGATGAAGTTGTAGCAGAACGATGAAATACAGCAGCACTGTTGGGTGTATGTCTTGACCTGTGTTGTTGGTTGTTCATCCTTCCGTACGCCCAAACCTGATTCGCAGGCCCAAGTACTGGCAGCGAATGTTCTGNATCTGTGTGGAACTGTCGTGTGGTTGCGCGTGCACATGATTGATTGCGATATACCACGAGGTTGCGACGTGCGATGAAGTTGTAGCAGAACGATGAAATACAGCAGCACTGTTGGGTGTATGTCTTGACCTGTGTTGTTGGTGGCCCATCCTTCCGTACGCCCAAAACTGATTCGCAGGCCCAAGTACTGGCAGCGACTGTTCTACAATGGGCACAAGAGGAAGCACGCAATGAAGTTCCAAGGGGTAATTACACCAGACGGGCTATTTGTGGATCTGTGGGGCCCCGTGGCGGGGACACGCCATGACAGCTTTATTCTAGCGCAGTCTGGGTTGATGGAGAAGTTGTCGATGCTAAACAGCCCTACAGGCCATCCGTACTGTTTGTACGGAGATCCGGCGTATGGGCTGAGCAACCACCTTGTCTGTCCTTTTAGCGCGTCAAGTGTCGGCCCTCTAACGCCAGAGATGGCCGACTTCAACAAGCGTATGAGCCACTGCCGCGTAACGGTGGAGTGGGGATTCAAAGAGATGACCGGCAAGTGGGCCTTTGTGAGCATGAAGCCGCAGCAGAAATTCTTGCTAAGCCCTGTCGCCAAGCAGTACCGGGTAGCCACTCTGCTTTCTAACTGGCACTCATGCATGAACGGGGGCAACGAGATTTCGCAATACTTTGGCGTGGTGCCACCCACTTTCGAGGAGTACGTAGCGGTAAAAGTGCAAGATGCACCCACGTTGTGCNTGTAAGTGCAAGATGAACCCACGTTGTGCGCGAATTCTAGGCATCTTGAGTGTTCCAAGGCGTAAACCAACACAAACAGCCGTTTGCTGGCGTGAGCAAGTAGCGCACGGTAGACTTTCCAATTTTATGTGAGTTTCGAATGATCAGCGCCAAGATTATTTTTTCTCCTTGGTCGTTTACGTGGGCAAACGCGGGCGATGCAGAGGGCAAGCACGGACGGTGTATGTATATCGTACGGGTATATAAGCATTGTGTAACAATCGGATGCCGCGGTTATTGGGGACACTTAGTTTGGAGGGTTTCAAAGGTTAACTTCCTGGGAGTTAAATTGTTTGGTGCGAAGAAGTCGTCTCCTCCTTACTGGTCATTTATTATGTGGGCAAACGCGAGCGGATGCATAGGGGAAGTACGGAATGTATCGTGCGGGGGAAGCACTGCGCAAAAGACAGACGCCACTTGTTGAATGCCAGTTTCATTTTTCAATTGTTCCTCCTGATAAAACACTCCCCAGAACAGGCAAGCCTCCCCCGAAAAAAACGCGCAAGGCGCAACGGATGCCACGATTTTTTTTTGAAGAGCCTGCTGTTGAAAAAAAAAAAAACATGCAACGCATGCCCTAGCAACTGCAGCAGCAGCAAGGGCGAAAACCCATTCCCATTTTCCCTCCCCCGAACAGGCAAGCCTCCCCCGAAAAAAATGCGCAAGGCGCAACGGATGCCACGATATTTTTTTGAAGAGCCTGCTGTTGAAAAAAACAAAAAGACATGGAACACATGCCCTAGCAACTGCAGCAGCAGCAAGGGCGAAAACCTATTCCCATTTTTCCCTACCCCGAACAGGCAAGCCCCCCAGAAAAACACGCGCAAGGCGCAACGAACGCCACGATTTTTTTTTGAAGAGCCTGCTGTTGAAAAAAACAAAAAGACATGGAACACATGCCCTAGCAACTGCAGCAGCAGCAAGGGCGAAAACCCATTCCCATTTTTCCCTACCCCGAACAGGCAAGCCCCCCCGAAAAAAACGCGCAAGGCGCAACGGATGCCACGATATTTTTTTGAAGAGCCTGCTTTTGAAAAAAACAACACATGCAACGCATGCCCTAGCAACTGCAGCAACAGCAACCCCAACCAGCTAGCTAGTTATGGTTGCCCTTCGCCTTCGCCAGGTCTACCTGGAGTTGCGTCATCCTGATTTGGTGATCACGATCTGCCTTTTGCTCTGCCCGTGCAGCCGCCCTCTCCACTTCACGCTCTTGTCTGTCGTGTTTACTTTCATCTTCCCGCATTGCCCTCTCGTGGGCCATCATGTCCAGGAGCTCTTGCCTCCTCCCTACTTCTCGTTTAGCTTCCGCCGCCCGCCTCCTCTCGTCCTCTTCACGTTTCTGATCGGCGAGTGCCCGAGCGTCAGCCACCTGTTGCTCCGTGAAGCTGGGACACGTGGCACAACGGCGCAAGAGAGGCACCAGGGTAGGGTAAGCTCTGGCCCCTCCCTGATGGAGTAGCCAACAATAATGCTGCGATGACACTTCTCTGGTACAGGTTACGTCCACCAAAATAATCTAACAATAATGCACAGCGTCTACCACACGAAGGAGTTGCCAGAACCAAGACATGGGCAGAGTCGACGAACAGCCTTACCTATCTAGCCCATCCTCGGCGAGCTTTTTGGTCTTGGCACAGGGCTTCCTTCCACGGTTTCCCGAAGACCCACTCGCCACCCCTGAAGGGTCCATGCCTGACATGACGCGCGCACCCCCCACTGTTGCAGAACCGGGGATGGATGCCTGACCGGCGGCGGACAGCCCGGAGTTCGTGACGCCGGCGCCAAGCACCAACAACCTCGCCACGCGCTTCGTAACCTGAAGCACCTTGTCCGGCATAACACGTTCTATGGGCCATCCGCTGTGAAACCAATTCGATTCCGGCAGGCTGCGGAAGTCCATCATTTCCACGCCGTAGAGCTCGAGCAGTATAAACATGACCGACTCGTCAAACCTATCAAACCCGGGCAGCTGCATATTCTCTTCACCAAGATCGTCCATGTAGTCCTGGACGCTGTCTCCGTCGCGCTGGAAACTAAGCCTTTTGTCGAGTAGTACCGTCATCATGGCCACGGCCCTTTCCGGCTGAACTTCGTCGGCCGTGAAGCCCGTGTTGAGGAAGTAGTCCGCCTCCTCCGTGGTGGCCCCGGCACTTTGCGCAAGCGTCGGAAATGCTCAGCGACCCCATGTGCTTCACCAATTCGCCAAGCGGTGGAACCTTCCTCGATGGCCCGCTCCCCGCGGGCGATAAGTCGTCGTTTAGCCCGCCCGTACTAATGGTCGGGCTCGATCGACCGCTGGCAGCGCCACCCGCCGAAGCCTCCGACACGGGCCTCGCCCCCCCGATGCTGCTGGCCGGACTCACCCGACCCCTGGCACGGCCACCGGCCGCTGCACCGGAGCGGGAACCCAACGCGATGTTGTCGGCGGCAACAGCTTCTTCGAATGATGTAGCCTTCGCGCCCGACCCGCATCGGGCGTTGCCCTGGTTGATGGCCCACATCCCCATCGCGGAGTGCGAGGCCGCCTCGTTGGCTTTCTTCTGCTTGGTCTCCTCCGACTCCTGCCTCGCGGCAGCCTTCGCGTCCACTATGGCGGTCAGAACTTTGTCCCATGCGGCACATCGCGGACAAGAAGCAACAGCGGCGCGGCAGCTCGTCAGCTCTACGACTTACAAATTGCATCACTAGAGTCGGCGATAGCTATATG
Organism: Ectocarpus sp. CCAP 1310/34; assembly: GCA_902602495.3. Taxonomy (NCBI): domain Eukaryota; class Phaeophyceae; order Ectocarpales; family Ectocarpaceae; genus Ectocarpus; species Ectocarpus sp. CCAP 1310/34. The sequence continues at coordinate 99,113 of CACKRE030004741.1, read as the reverse complement.
CATCGTCTGTTTTGTACGTCCGTGTCAACACTGCTACGTCACGCCCCTAAACAATACAGGGTGGGAGTGAAAACCTCGACGCTGTTTTGATTTTGTGGGTGAAGGACCGTCTCAGCAAGCTAACTCTCTGCACGTTTTGCGTCGCCTGGCGTGTAGCACTCGAGCTTTCGTGCTGTCTATCTACTTCTGTCTTTCTTTTGTCATGCTGCGCATTTTAAGTTGGACTTAAGGCTAACCCTGTGCGTACCCCTCTTATCTGCAAGAGTAACGTTGGTGACGACGGCAGGATTTTCTCCGGTCGAGACAGCGCAGGTGTTTCACGATACTCTATGGATTGTGGATTCTCCATGTGCAGATATTCGTGCCCGTCTTTTTTAGACTGTGCCATGATGGTGTACACTCAGGCTTGTGCCCGTCACAAAAGGTACAGATAGCTTACTGGCTCTAGACCCCTCACCAGCTGGACCTCGGTATTCTTCTCTACTTCGTCCTCCGAGCCATTCTCAGCAGTTCCGGCTCCGGAGTCCCGCAGGGCTATACCATCGCTCTTGCTCTGGTCGTCAACGATCTTGTCGTAGCGCGACTTGCAATTTTCGGACGTCTTATCCTTGAACTTCCTGACCAAGGGCTCCTGGTTGAGAGTCTTCCAGCAGGTGTCCCACCTTTCGCCGACCGAACGCCCGCTCCCATTCACTGTCCACACTTCGTTCTGCAGAACCTGTAGAGGACAAGGGTTGGAGCGCCTTTGAATGTCGTAGTGGGGACTTGCTTCGGCTCCATTTTTTACACCAGATACATGTGCGTTTTGAGTAGAGAAGGGAGCATAGGTCTCGCCACTAAACGAGTCCGTGAACACCGGCCGTCTTGCAGCGCACGGAATGGCTATTGCGCAGAGTGTCAACTGCACCGGGTCCGCGGTACTTCGCAGTAGTTGTTTCGACATTCTTTCGGGTAGACTGCATCTACTGTGGCTACAGCGGGATTCAGGATAAGTAACGCTGCGGGTAACCCCTGTTCGTGCGTAGAAGTAGATTGTCGAAAAGTAGCCGTTACGCAGGACGCAGCTGGGACAACTTGAAGGGTATGTGTTGAGAGGCTTTGGATGATAGTGCGGAGTCCCCGTGTTCTCTCGAGAATTGGGGCCTCTCCTCCTTCTCCCTCTTTCCTCTCTCATGCGAACTAATACACACAGTTAAACAGCAGCCCCAAGTCCGCCGGTCCTTAACACGGCTAGGGCTCACGNGAGTCCCCGTGTTCTCTCGAGAATTGGGGCCTCTCCTCCTTCTCCCTCTCTCCTCTCTCATGCGAGCTAATACACACAGTTAAACAGCAGCCCCAAGTCCGCCGGCCCTTAACAGGGCTAGGGCTCACGAACACGCTAGCGTTCGTCCTCCCGGGAGGATCCGCAAGACGGTGCGGGCTATGACAAGCGAGAGGCAGCGGGGTTCCAGTAGCCAGGGTACGCAACTCTGAACTGGACGCTTTCTGACTGGAACGGAGCAGTAACTGAACGAGGAGAGATGACAGAGGTGCAGGAGATGATGGGCATGCTGTCATTGCTACTGCAGGCCGAGTCGGAAGGCAAGGCCAGGAGGGGTCGGCGGCGCTGCAAGAGGGCGCCGCGGGTGCGGCGGAATTGGGGGTTCCGCCGAGCAGCCACCGAGAGCTGTTTGGAGTAGTTGGAATAAGCTTGGATTTCGTTGTCTTGTTTTGTGTGGAGGTACCACTTTGAGGTCGTGATGAAATCAAGCAACTTGTTTTCGAGGAAATTCTGTTCACTGTTGCGTGTTTCTTTCCGCCGTCATTTGCGCGTTGTCTTGCACCCAAATCGTGGTTGTTCTGAATGTTCGTGTTCGTCGTTATGCCATTAGTGCATCCTTCGCCGGTAACGTTGTGTTGCTGGTGATGATGGCAAAGTGTCGGGGGGTAGAGACGTTCAAGTTGGTAGACTTTGGCACCATCACTCATGTGTGGGAGCTACGCGGTTATATGTGACCCACGGCCTAAGTAGGAGGCGCAACAAGTGTTTTGTTTACCTGAGTTGTTGCAGAACAAGGGAGGGTGGAAACGGGCGTGTTTCGTTTGAGAATGTTACGCTTGAAGAGTACGCCCGGTCTTGGAATTATGCAACTTGACAGGTTGGTGTGTCGGGCAGGTATGCAGTTGTTAGTGGAAGTCGATTTTGTTTCACGTACGGAAGCGTGTTGGTTGTGTCTGTTTTGGGAAGCGACATCTAGGTGATGGCCATGTGCGTGTTCCTCTGGGCGCCGGTGTTGCGCAAGGGAGGGCACTAGGCTTACGTTCCTGGTGTGCTTGTCTATAATGCAGACAGCGTAGATGCTTGGGGTTCGTAGTAATGCGTTACCAAGTTGTGGGGGGGCGTTTGTGTTTTGTGTTGTGCTTGAAGGTTCAGTAGCAAGTTGATGTATCCTTGATTGAAGGAGAACTGAGGATTGATTTGGTAGTTTGCAGATGGTGGACCTTGTTTGAAGCAGGCTACATCCGGCAGGTTGGTATATTTCTCAAAAGCGGGCATCCTTTGGAGAATCAAGTTTGATCGGTTTTTCAGTTGGAAACAGGTCATGATTTTGAGTTGTGTAGAATTGCAGATGTTTGAACCGAAGGCAGGGAGAACGTACCTGTTCGATGCAGTTTTCGTGTGGAATGCAGATAGACAGGGAGGGCGTTGCCTGTATGTGTGTGGCACCTGAAGAGTCAGTTGGTGCTGCACAGCAAGGAGTTCGTTCCATCATGTCGGAAGGATTTGTCAGAGGCGTTGCTCGAGGTAGAAGAGCGTTGCCTAGAATTTGTAATCCGAGCGTCTGGAGTGGTTTTATCTTTGTCTTCTTGCAGTACGGCCATTGGAATCATTGGTGATATGGACGGCTATTGGATTTTGTTTGAGCCGTTGGAATATTTCGTGATATGATCGGCGTGAGGCGTTGAATTTCTGAGGGGTTTTGATCCGGTGGCCGGGTTTCCCCTTTACTTTTGGTTTATCGTTGTGTTTCGGTTTTTCGGACGTATTTTCGACGCACTAGAGGTTCTTCACTGGCGTAAAGAACCAGGGAGAGTGTTCGTGCGTCGAAGTAGATAGTCGAAAAGTAGCCGTTACGTAGGACGCAGCTGGGACAACTTGAAGGGTATGTGCTGAGAGGCTTTGGATAATAGTGCGGAGTCCTCGTGTTCTCTCGAGAATTGGGGCCTCTCTTCCTTCCCCCTCTCTCCTCTCTCATGCGAGCTAATACACACAGTTAAACAGCAGCCCCAAGTCCGCCGGCCCTTAACAGGGCTAGGGCTCACGAACAACCCCTTTTAACACGATGCAACATGATGTGCCACGGGTAGACTGCATCTCCTGTGGGACGCAGCAGCGGATCCGCGCCCACCATAATAGTCCGGCTGTGTGCCGTGGTGTAGCGAAAAAATACTACATAGTCGAGCACACCTTGCTCTTACAATTTTGTGCGCACCTTTGTCCTGCTGGTTCCATCTAAAGGCGACGTGNATTGACTCTCGATATAGATCAGGCAGCATTCTTTCATCTGCTGACAACCCTTGCGTTGTCAACCACGACAAAACTCCCTTGCCTTTCGCTTCCTCCAAGCGGATCAACGCCCTCTTCTTTGGCGTTTCCTCGCCTACTACTTTCTGCAAGTCTGTCTCCACCATGTGGCGCACTGCTGCATGAAGAGGTTTCGAAAGGAGAGCTTGGGCTCCAAAGACTTGGTAGTGTTGACCAAATTCATTTCGGCTGAAGGTAGACGGTGGTTGATGTTCTACGTCAGGGTTTCCATCTTCACGGGGTTTTCCCGCCTTCCCTGCTTCCAACAAGTAAACTCCTTTGAGGGCGGGGGTTAACTCATCACTTGTGGCAAGTTTAGCCCATGACTGCCCAACAGCTTTTTCAAGCTTGTCTTTGGTGATTATTTCCTCTAGCTTCTTCAGCGAGTCAATCAGAGCCAACCCTGTCGGTAGCTGGGCAAGCCGGGGTAGACATTGCTCAACTATCTGTGTATCCTGTCGATGCTTGCACTGACTTGGAGAACACGTGCATGTGTGCGCGCGCACATGGGTCGCTCCCTCAACCCCAGCAAAGGAAACAACTAAATCCAGCACAGGAACTTGCACCAGTACGGAGACAGCAAGTACGTATACCACTGCCGTGGCCGGCTGCTCCTGCAGTGCTGTGTCGCGTTCGGAGCGTATGGGGGTGGGGGTTGGGGAGGGAACAAATCCAAGCCAACAAACTCCTCTCTCTGGAAAAACAGAGCATACCCTTGCGCGGGAAAAGACTCACCCGCCCTTGCCAGCGCCAAGTCGTAAGTAGGAGGCCACTTCGTGCTCTTCCTAACCCTAGCCTGCTTTGCTGCTGGTGCTGCCACGACTTGGACATCGTCGCCGCCTCCCCCGGCCGCTTGCTCCTCTCCTCCCCCTGCCTCGAGGTCTCGGGCGTGCTGCTGGCCTAGAGCCGCAAAGCCCACCCGACCGGCTGCCCGTGCTCTCTTGGCAACCTCGTCGCGCACCAGATCCAGGGCCTTTGCGCTGGGCATTGTCTTTCTCTTTGGGCGGGTGCTGGACATGTTCGTAGCAGGCTGCTGTGTGTGCATGTGGGTCTGGTGTGGTGGCGGTGGCTGGTGTGGGTGTGTTGTTTCGAAGAAAGTTGCTTAAATAGTTTCCTTGGCAAAATTTTCCACAAAACGAGCCGCGCTCGACTCTAAAATCTATTTATTTTTTCCTTATTCCGGGTTCTGGCGAGACTGTCAGGAACGATCCTGAGAACGATGGCTTAATAACTCAAAATATATTTCCGTATTTAAGCTTTTTGGGGGGTCCGAAACTGTCAATTGACGAAAAATAAGAAGGGCTAAGAAACTCAGCTCAATCTCGGCCACGACGTAAGAAACGTCCCAATCAGAAACATGATCTTGCGATACCCCGAGACACAAGAAACAACGAATAGCTGAGGAAGCGTGTTCAATAAGAAACCTCCCACTTCTGCTGCCAGCTCCCACCCCTACCTATCTATCCTAGCGCATCATGATATTTTCTTGTAGGGAGGGGGGGGGGGGGACTCATAGTCGTGCATGCCGTAGTCGTTAGACCATTGACCTCGCGTCCCTACGAAGTCGAGACGGAGCATGCCGGGTTCTCACCGGACCAGGCTCTCACATCACCAAGCGCGAAGCGCCGTGAGATATTCGGCGAGTCGCATGAAGGGTGCGCTGCATCCTGCTAAGGGTGTTCGGTATCTTGTGCTTGCTTCCTTGCGTACGGATGACAGCTACGTATGACTTCATTTATTTCCTGGTGCTTTCACTTCCTGAGACAGTTGTAAGCACTGTGTAACTGCCTCGAGGGTGCTTGACCATTTTAACACAACGTGGTGCGATCATCCCCCTTGCGCGGAGTGAGGGTTCTCCACCCCGCACAACATGATCTACTCGACCACCATAATGGTAACCGCCAAAAAAAAACGGACCTTAAAAAAAAAAGGTAACCTGGTTGCCGAGTTCACGAAGTGAATTGGCTTGTTTTACAACGTCGTTGCCAAGCGACGAAAACCCAATCCCGATGGCAAACACCGGGGGGGGCGGCTTGTTTTACAACTTCGTTGCCAAGCGACGAAAACCCAATCCCGATGGCAAACACCGGGGGGGGCGGCTTGTTTTACAACTTCGTTGCCAAGCGACGAAAACCCAATCCCGATGGCAAACACCGGGGGGGGCGGCTTGTTTTACAACTTCGTTGCCAAGCGACGAAAACCCAACCCCGATGGCAAACACCGGGGGGGATGAGCGGTTATTTTCCCGTAGCCCCTCGGGCCCCCGCGCCGCCGCGGGCGGCGCTACCCACTGCTGCTGAATTGCTGCACTACCACAAATCACGGGAGTCAGTTAGTTCAGGAGGAGGCGACAACCCCAATCAATGTTCGCCACCACCGAGCTGTCGATTGAAAATGTTACATGAGGCTTGGTGTGTTGTTGGTTTCTTCGCCAGAAATAAGAAAATAGGAGCAGCAGGATGATGCGATAGCCCAAAGGAATTAAGAAATCCGTGTTAAGAAACTGGCCGACTTCGGCTGGTCCTTCGGGCGAAAATAAGAAATTGAGGCTTGACCCGATTTTGACGTTTCTTACCTGCGGGCCCGTTCTGTAGTCGGAGAGGTGGTCCGGTGCCACCTCTCCGACCACCCCAGTGCGGAAACGCCATTAAATCATTTCATTTAGTTTTGTCAAGGCACCCCGGTGCGATCTCTCCCATCGATGCGATCCCCGGTGTTGTAGACTATGCACGTACCCCGGTGCCATCTACCTGCACCAGTATTGATATCAGCTAGAACCACTTGTAGGTACCGTTGTTGCTGGTTGGAAGCACACCGGCAACGGCAACATAGGCAAGTACGTAACAGCTTTCCATGCGCACCGGGTGGTCTGGTGCTTGATGTGAGTTCGGCTATGCCGTGACGACAACAAATGATGTCGTTCCCACATGTGCATACGGTATCAGTTATCTCCCGCTTTCGTTTCGGTCTTCCTCTGCGGATACCAAGTACCGTACGCAGCAGTACATTAGTTTCGTGTTGTGTAAGGTGGGCAGGGTGCGGCTTGTACGTTGTGTGTTTGGTTGAGTGTACGGTCGCCAGCTTCCACACCAAAAAACAAATGAAAACAGCTGGCATCCCGCGTGAACCGCGATCGCTCATGCATACGTGCACACAGGAGTGGCGCTCCGCTGACGGCTGACACCGTCCCCACGTGTAAAAGACACGCACATGTACCTCATCCCGGCAGCTGAAAAGGATCATAATCTTGGATTTGGGGGTCGGAAAGACCGCACTCGGTGTGATCTCACGGACCCCGGTGCGTAAATCGAATTACATCATAGCGTTCTTGATATTTTTGCGCACCCTGTTGCCATCTCCCCGACAGGTGCCATACCTCCGACGGGTGTCATCTCTCCGACTACTACGGTAGTACTGTAGACCAGATCTTGCCGTGGTACGTGCACATCTCGCAACAAATGAGCGCGTGCATCCAGTTCATCACAACTGGCAACGGCTCTGAGTACCGCTGTGTCTCACAGGTGATCGAAATACACAGATAATCCTGGGACATCCACAGGCAGGACCACACGTTTCCATGCGGGAACCGAATCGGTGCGAAAACACACGACACGACCAACACTCCGACAAAATAAATTAATAACGCATCGAAAACGCTCGGATTGTAAGAGCTCGAAGCGAATAACCAACGGTGGCAGTATCATTATTCGGTACACAATCTAGCTTCAGCTACCCTCAGCTGTCATTAAACCCCCCAACTACATCAGGATCTGCGGCGACCTAGCGCTCCCGAACAAGTTACGCCAAGCCTCCATCATGCAGCTCACCCCTGGTGATCTCTCCCCCCTCGCCCCTTTCCTCGCGCACTTTCGGAAGAAGCAGCCGTTTCAACAGCAACAGCCGCGGTAGACTTAGAGACGGGGGTGGAAGCGCAACTCTCCCACCACCCCGTTCTTTCGGCCGTCTCTTCCAGATCGTCCTCCAACAGGAGAGGGTTCCCCTGCCGAGGCACGACCGTCTCTCCCTTCTCCTTCGCGGCCCTCTCCGCCTCCAAGTGCCACTCGTCCAACGCTTCCATGGGCCCTTCTTCCCCGCTGCCCAACTCCGCGCCACCGACGCAGCCCATTAGTTCCCCCCCACTCGCCTGGCCCGGCGCTTGTCCAGCACCACCTAACGGCCGCGGTATTCGCCTAGCTACGCCTTTATCACCTTCTCCCACCCTCGTCCCTCCCTCCGTCCTTGCACTGGAGGCATCGGCGCCCAGGAGCCGGTCGTGCGAAGACCCGAGCTCGAGGAAGCTCAGCAGACCGAACGCGTTCTTCTCGGAGTCGTTGATGATTGTCAGCAGCTCCGCGTCCGTGATGCTGTCCCCGGCTCGCTCTAGCGCCTCCTCCCGGGCCTTCACGTCCCTCGCCCCTCGCTTCTGCGGGCACTCCTGCTCTGCTTCTCCCCCGCCGTCCTCGCTGCCGCTGATTGGATGATCCCCCGACCCGCGCCACGCCAGATCGACGATCGCCGCGTGCATCCTCCGCGCGTTCTCGGCCGCGAGGTCCGGGTGCAGGGCTCCCGCGATCGTGCCCCACCGGCTTTGCAGGAAGGCCATGTTGGCGCAGTTGCGCATGAGCATGGCGATCGTCATCGGCCCCACGCCGCCCGGCACGGGAGACACGATGGACGCCACCTCGCGCACGTCCGGGTGCACGTCGCCCACGACGCGGAACCCCTCCGGTCTCTCGTCGTCGCGGACGAAGTTGATGCCGACGTCGATAACGACGGCCCCGCGCTTGACCCAGCCGGCTCGGACGAGCTCCGGCACCCCCGTGGCTGCCACCACGATGTCCGCCCGCCGCGTGAAGCCCTCCGGGTTTGGCGTCTCCTTGTGGACCATCGAGACCGTCGCCCGAGCCTCGTTGAGCAGCAGGCACATGGGCAGGCCGACAACGCTGCTCTCGCCGAGCACCACCGCGTGCTTCCCCCTCACCTCCACCCCGAGCCGGAGGAGCATCTCCATCACCCCCAGAGGAGTGCAGGGCGCGATGACCGTCCGTCGCCAAGCCGTCATTCGCCCGGCGTTCGTCGGGTTGAAGCACTCAACGTCCTTCTCGACCTTTATAGCCCCGAGCAGCCCTCGGGGATCGAGATGCGCGGGGACGGGCAGCTGCAGAAGGATCCCGTGGCACCTAGCCACCGCAGCGCGTGGTGGCCGGCGCCGCCGTGCGCAGCGGAGGGGTGGTCGGAAAGGGGTCAAGCAGGCGTCGGGGCGGTGCAGGTCAGGGTATTTGCGGCAAACAGCGGCCAGCCAACGGCGGTGAATTTTGTCAAGCGAGGTAGGACAAATGTCTAACGGACAATGTACAGGAGCGCGAAGCCGTTCAAAATACGACAAACAAGCGTGAATAGATACAAAAACACGTTCATTCAACGAGGCTTGCGAACGGGGGTAAGCGGGGTACAGTACTACTTGCCGGGCAGGCCATCACTGCTTTGTGCTAACATGCAACAGGGACACGACGGCAGTGCCGCATGAGACAAAATGCGGATCTCCCTTGCAAATACCAGTAACGGGCCCACCTTGGGTCTTTGTTATGATGTTGTATGCACTCCAGGACATCGCGGTGTGTGGCCGTGGCGGGCAGCACGCTGCTGAAGGACATAAACCCAATGCTCTCCGCCACCGCCTGAGGTAGGTCCATAGGGGACGGTGCGATGAGCGAAGGGGGTAGACAAGCAAAGGTGTGGACAACACCAGTGTTCATGAGTAAACCGACGAAAAATCTCTATGAAAGGTAATTGAATACTCCGGAGCAAGTATCTGCAGATTGGGTGTTAATGAGTGAACCGATAAAAACATAAAAACCTCTGGGTAAGGACGAGAGACGCCAGATGATATGCTAGCGTGCGCGCTTATGGTGACAAGCGGAAACGACGGTGGGAGACTAACCGCCACAACGCGGTACCTGTAGCCTGTAGGACGCAACGAACAGGCTTGTGCTCCGCTCTCACCTGCTTCATTGACACGTACTTAGCACTGTCGCGCCTCTCCCCCACCATTATCACCGCTAACCCGGGCACGGTGTTGTGCTTCGATCTCATCAGATCCACCTCTCGTCGCACCTTCGCACACCAGAACCCCGACGCATTCGACGAGGCAAGAGGGGGAGGACGCGAAGGTTGTCACACGTCTTGCTGCGTATCGAAACATGGGTATCCTCAACGAATGCCATGGCCTGACGACGTCGGATTCACCACAGAGAATGAAGGACGGGAGGGGTGTCAAATACCACGTGAGCTACTTCCCATCGAAACATAGGTATCCTCGATAGACGGACGCTGAGCGAAGTGCAATTCAGTAACTTCAGTCCTTTGACATTGGCGAAGGATTCTTGATCATCCACGCTACAGCAGTAGCTCCCACCGTAGGACTGTCCACAATACCTACTCAGAAAAACGTGGCTCTGCGTATGGTCATGCAAGTCTACTGCTGTGGCGCGGCCGAAGTTGGGAGCATATAGAGGCAAAGCATCGGGGTGAAGTCTTTTTCGCTGTCTCGTCGAGCGATATGTTTGGTGGTACGTTCACAAAAGGCCTCCGGATGCCTAGACGCGCCGCCGTTGCTGCTGGAGTAAACTGTGTGTGGAGGTACTGACAGCTGTCGATCCTCTCGATGATGGGGATGGAGATATATGCATATGCATCGCACAGCTCAATGTTGGGAAACAAGATATTGAGTGTCGGTCCGTATCGACGTTGCATACCTGCAGGCAGATACTGCTGTGCACACCTACATGTAGCACGCGGGCACACAGACACACAAAGAAGAAACCAGATGGTACCAAATCAAAGCACACTTGCACATACAATACAATATCGCGCAAACGAAACGACCCACTCACACATGCTACAGCTCGCCTACACTACACCCAGACAACACCCAAGACACGCTATATATGCAAGTCTGCTGTAACAGATGTATCAGTTAATAATTCCGTGAGAACGTTTCATTCATTTTCCGCGTGGACGGCTGAGAGCTCAGTATTTCGTTTTTTCGGGCTCTCACAGAGCAGTATTTTTAGATTGTTCAGGTCTTCTCACAATCATCGTTTTGACCCTTTTCTCAATTCTATTCAATGTCGTTCCAAACACACCTTCTCGGCGTTTGGTTCTCTCTCTCTCTCTCTCTCTCTCTCTCTCTCTCTCTCTCTNCTCTCTCTCTCTCTCTCTCTCTCTCTCTCTCTCTCTCTCTCTCTCTCTCTCTCTCTCCTCTCTCTATCTCTCTCTCTTCTTTCCATCTCTCATATCTCCCAGCTCACTTTTAATTTCATGCTCACAGGCTGGATTGTAATTCCACACACCGGACAGTACCTTCAACTGCCTACTAGCACCCTCTGTGATAAAACGGATACATTTTCTGTTTCGGCCAGGAGCTCTCCATTCTTCAAGCGCCACATTTCCAGCGGGCCGCCCTCCGGACAGCATTCATTGCGGATGTTCGGGCACTGACAGACGACCCTTTGTTTTGCGTTCCTGATTTCTTTCTGATGATCACGCTCTCTCAGCTGTATAATAACACGCTGTGCTTTCTAGAGCAGTGCACAGTAGTAGTTCTCGTTTTGTCTCTCTCTGGGCTCGGTCTCTCTCGCTCTCTTTCGTTCTCTCTCTCTCTTTCTCCCGCTTTCTGTCTCTCCCCTTCTCTCTCTGTCTATGGCTCTCTATTATCTCTTCGATTCTTCTTTCCGTGGAATCTTTGCGATTCGTTCCTGTTTGCACAGCTTTTCGGTACTCCCCTCTCCTTTCGTGCCCCGCGCAGCCACTCCCTCTACAGCCGCCCTACGCTCACATGTAGCTTCTTCGTGTTCCGTTGGGAAGTATACACGACGACGCGCTGTTCTTTCCAACAGAACAATAAAGAGCAGTGCTTCTCAATACATGCGTGTTCCAATAGACTACATGCGTGGCTGCCTGTAAACTCTGTTTTGTGCATTTTTTTGCAATTTGGGTCCATCGAATATCTCCAAGCAGAGAATCTTCCGAGCAAACACAGGCAACATATTCCGATCTCTTTTGACTGGATGGCCAGGTCGTTCCGGCTTTCCGATCACGCGACGTCTGTCGCTTCGTCCTCCCCTGCACACGTTTATTGGCGGCTCTCTATCTGTCTGGATCTACGCTGAGAGATCTGCGCTGAGATGGCTCCGTTTCGGGTCTTCTGGCGCTCTCACAGGGCTCCATGTTCTCATTTCCATCTGTTGCAGATCTTTGGAGCTCGCTGTTGTTTTCGGTTCCTCTCTCATGCCTTCTCATTTTGCGTCTGGCTCGTTCATCACATCCGGCTCGGTCGCACGGAACCTTTCGTCCTTTCACACACGTCATCTATTTCGTGCCAGTCTCTCTGTCCCCTCTCACATACTAATCTGTCATCGGTCAGTGACCCCCTCATCTCCGAACCTACGGCCGTTCGTGTACTACTTGGTTTCTTGGTGCTTTCTGCATCATGTACGCTCGCCGCCTGTGTGCTCGCCGCCAGTGCGCGTGTCCAATTTATTTCTGGATTCCGCGCGGGACGCATCCCTTCCCACACAACACACTACTTACCGCACGTCAGTGAGCGCAATGACAAGTACACCAACAAGAGACGACCATCCAATAACAACGAACGCCGGTCACAAGCGTCTTGCGGAATGCTTCTCTCACCGTGGCGGTGTAAGCCGCCAAACAGCCTTGTAAGCAACCATCTTTGTTTTAAGGTCACGGAATCAGGCCGTTGCAAATGCAGAGAAAACATCCACACCATTTACACATTACCGACTGCCATGCTGTTTCGTGAGACCCTCCGTCTGCTAGTACCTATGGATGCAATGTACCTCATCCAGTATTTCCGTCGCCATCGCCCTCCCATTCACCAACTGGGCTCGGGCCCGCTTTGCGCCCGCCGCTGAGGCACCAGCACCATTTCCGGTCTTGTCTGCTGTAGACGTTGCAAGCTCTCGTCTAGGCCAGGGCCCACCTAAGCTCCGTCTCCATGTAGGCAGACGAACGTTCATGATGTTCACGGCAGAGAGGGACACGCGGGTCGGCGTGGGGCAGACTTGTGCAAGCTGGCGGGGAGAAGCTGCATTGGCGCACCGGCGCATCTCAGAGATGGCTGATCTCCCATGACCAGCTGAGATCTCCGACGGAAGCAGCCCCCCCCTGCGCGAGGCTAATCTGTGCTGCCCCATGAAAACAAACAATCTGCGAAATCGCCCATCAACTGCACTGTTGTACACACAGGCTACGCTCTCTCGCGAGTAAGGAGCGCTCTCGTCGAAGGGTCCATGCTGTCCCATTTCCCTGGACAGCTAGTCCAATGTACCCCACGCAGTCACGAGGGTTGGTGGGAGAGATGGAGGAAATCGAATCAATGATTGCGGAGGCCCGGCAGAGTTTGCTGCAAGGGCCTGCTGCATGCGACCTCCAGCTGGAGAAGCGCGATATTATGATCTCCGAAAGACTGCCTCGGACGGTGGAGCGGCTCCAGAGGCAGCCCATGACGGCTCAGGTGGCCGCCCGCTGCGCAAAGACGTTTACGGTCGTGCAAGACTTCGTGGACACGTGTCTGCGCTCGCCACTGCTCGGAGAAGGCGACAGGGCTCGAGACCTCCGCCCGCTGCTGCAAACCCTCCGCATGCTCTTCTCCACTGCCCCATCGGCGAGGAATACGGCGGAAGGACGGCACCACTTCAACCGCGACCATGGCAAACCCTTGCTACGGCAGTGCCACGGTCGTACTCGAAGGTTTTGGCCGGATGATGAGCGGGGCACATGGTGAGAGAGCAACTTTGTTCTTTAAGCGCATGCTACGTCTATGACAATTGATCATCCGCTCACGACAGGCGGTGAGTGCCAAGCGCGTTGGGCAACAGGCGCTCAGGGCTTTGTGCATAGTATCACACATATGTGCACACGTTGCTGGTTGGTAGACTGCTGGCTGGTGGTGTTTCCGTGTTAACCTGCCGCGCGTCGGCAATCTATCTGCTGCGTTTTCGCGGTAGCACGCTGTCAACCTACAGCAGTAATACACAACAATGGTGGCAAGTTTTGATCAGAACTGCCGTCTTCCTGTACGGCCATGACTTTTGGAGTTGCAACTACCAGCTTCGAACCAACCCAACATTGGCCGCGCTTGACACTTTCGCCGTTGGCTGCTAGAACAACTGATTTCATTGATCGGATCTTGTGGGTTGAACGGTGGATGGAGCATACAGCAGTATCCCGTTCAAGGAGTAATTCATCCGCAGGGGCTCCGTGACACCATGTTGGCGTCAATTCTGACCCTGTAGTCCCCAAATGGATCGTCCTGTGGTGGGCGCGTGATGCCTTCTGATTCGTGAAACACGCACACCTCGATGGTAACCTTGTTGGGGGTCGTTGTGATGTACCGTGGTCCTAGGCTACTCCTCCGGGGTGGGTTGCAGGATTGGGTTGATTGAGTGGGGTCGAGTCGTGTCTTTTGTGTACATGTAGTAGTCTACCCAGAAAAATTGATCAACCAAACATATAGGATGAAGTATTCAAATCGTGCTTTTTGGTGTTAGGGTTAGGGATAGGGATAGGGTCCGCGTGCCCCCTCCCTGTTTTTTTTGTAGATGCTCTTGAAATCCTGCGTAGGCGGTCCCTCGTGTGCAACCTGCTGACTCTATGTTCGAGCTGTTGCAGTTTCTTCGTTTGGCCCGGTGGCTTCCTCCGCTGTTGAAACGATACTTCCTCCATCCCTCACCCCCTCCGGCGGGCAGGGTCGGTCCCGACGCCATCGGCTGGTGCATCGACGTTCTCGACGTCCCTGGGGAGCTCGCGCAGTACCAGTTCTCCGCCCCGCCCCTCGACGACCCTGCTGTCGAGTGGACCGCCTTGACTGCCGACGCGAACATGTGGCATCGAGTGACCGTCGTTGGCCGTCCTTCCGGCGTCGGCGACGGTGGCGATAGCAGTAGCAGCACCGGCGCCGACGTCGTCGGCGATGAGGAGCGGCGAGAGGGCAAGTACCGGGAGGAGGCGACGCGGCCGGGCAGCAGCGGCAGCGGGGGCGACTCGGCGGGGGCGGCGGGGGCGGAGACAAGCCAGCAGCCGCGCAGCCCGTCATCCTTGTTTCTGGTGGAGTTTGAAAGCGGTAGGACGGCGACCCTGGACCTCTCCCGGCTCGACATCAAGTGGGTGCAATTCTGCGGTGCCGACAGTAGTGGCGTGCGGCAGGGCTCCCGCGGTGCTCAAGAGCAGCAGCAGCAGCAGCAGCAGTCGAGGGCACCCCCGGGCTTCGGGGAGTGGGACGACGGCGACGGGCTTTCCTACGACGACAATGACGTTGGCACGCGAGTAGATGTTTGGTGGCCCCGGTACAACTCGTACTTTCGAGCAACGGTGAGTTAGAAAGAGTGCGCGGTTTTGTGGGCGATGGAAGGGGGGGCGCTCAGTTCACCGTACGCACAGATGTTTTCCTAAAGATATGTATCCTGCTATGAGGTACCGTGTTGGCAACCAAATTTGATGTAACCGTGTACATGGGCAGGCATAGGAAGTGCTTGGAAGCCGATGAGGTATGCTTGGCAGTTGGCGTTTGGCTACCGAACGCCGTCTCGCAAGCGTGGTGGACCGTCTTTCCGCACTACAACTGTTGTGTCTTCTGCCCCGTCGAGGGTGGCAAACTTTGCCTATAGGCACGGGATCTCAAAGTCCATCTGTATCTCCATTTGTGATTCGTAACAATTTTGGCACCGCTTTTGTCGGTAGGAGAGTGTTCGTTTGTACGCCTAAGTTACGGTCTCGGCCCCCGCTCCCCGCCCCCCTGTACGCAGATCGAGCGGTACGACCCTAACGTTGGCACGCACACCCTGTTCTACGAGGACGGCGAGATTCGCGATTCAGACATGTCCAAGCGCGGCTTTCGCGTCTGCTACCGGCCGCCGGGGTGGACGCCCCCGCCCCGACGAGACTCCTCCCCGGCGACAGGCGGCGCTGATACCCCTAGCAATGCGGAGTCGGCGGCGGCGGCGGCGGCGGCGGCACCCCCCGGACAGCTACAGCAGCAGCAACAAGACGCCGCGTGGGGCCGGAGACGGCCCTCTCCGCTAGCGCCTCGGCCCCCCGCCGACTACGCCCCGGACGCGTCGATGTACGTGCTCGCCGCGGTAAACAGGTTCGGGGAGGCCGGTGGCATGGCGACGCTGGCGCAGCGGCTGAGCGGCGGCCGGCCGTCCTTCGGCGAGGTGCTGGAGACGTTCCGAATCGGCAAGGCGCTGAGGGCGCACGCCTCCTCCAGGGCGGTGAAGGAGACCAACTGGACCCTCAAGGAGTGCGCCGCGGCGGCGCTGCTGTCGGTCCCCCCGGAGTCGATGCGGGCGGCCACCAAGATCGAAATCGCTGAGAGCGTGTCCAGCGTGAGGGACCTGGCGCTAACCCTCAGCGGCGGTGGCAGTGCCACGGCGCATGCGCCCCTGGTCCTGCTGCAGGAACTGGAGCAGCTGGAGCTGGCGATGGCCATGAAGGTGGGGATGGGGGTAGGGGGTGGGGAGGTGGGGGCCAACGAGGTGGATGCGGTGTGGTGTTTTTTCTCCAACCGTCGCGAGTGGCATGCCGCTGTGGCTGCTGCTGCTGCTGCTGGTGCGCGAGACTGGCTATGCAAGAACGCGAATCGCTGTCTCTCTCACTGTCTTGGGGCAGAGCCAATGCCTACACCCCGCTCTCCAGGTGTTTCCTTACTGTGGTCGGCTTTGAATATGGTTTTGTGTGTTGCGCATCGGTATGCCCCGCTAGTCCTTCTCCCTGTCTCAACACTTTTTTCGTTCGGCAGAAACTCAGTTGCAAGCACATTTCGAGACTGCCCCACGTCTTGGGCCGCGTCGCACGCCGGCCTTCCTTATCGCTGCAGCAATTGCTTCTCGCCTGTATACTTTGGTACGGGCGAAGAAATGGAAAAACACGAAACCTGTTGAAGAGAGACGTGGTGTACCGGTTCGAATGGACCCTGTCGGGAGCAGGTGTTCCGATGCCCGTCCCTGGAGAGACGCCTGGCCGGACTGATGCATATATGCGGCCTTGTCACCCTTGCCGAGCGGGGACCGGGGGCGGTAACGACGAACGGGTCGCTCCCTCCCGCGGGCGAGAGCCGGACCGCGGCCTGGGCTACCCCGAGGGTGATGGAGGACTGGCTTGTGGAGGTCGGGTTCCTGGAGGAGCTGTTCGGCTCCAGCATGCACGTGGAGCTTGTGAGTTTGTCTTGTCTCGTCTTCCATTTTAATAGCAACTGACTGGGCAGTGAGTGAGTGGCGCTAGGTGGAATGCGTGCTGCCTCGCTGTTTTTTGTTTATTTGTTGCTCTTTCTACCTCTCTTTTCTCTCTCTCTGCCTCTCCCTCTCTCTCCCTCTCTTCCTCTCTCTGTCTCTGTCTCATGTAATTTATCTCTATATTTTTCTCCGTCCAGCTGCCTCTGTCCTGCGGCCGTGAGGCGTTACGGCTTCGCGCCACGGTCCTGATAAAGATATGTTACTGCTCGCTCACGGTTTCGCGTCGGTGTGGGTGTGTCGAACGCTTCTCGCCCTTTCCGTGCTTCCTTCCACCACCCATTGACGTCCTTATTCCCCCGTTCGCTTCGTCGCCAACATCGCATGCATTGCCTAAGACCAAGCGGGCGGAGCCCATACTTGCCTTCCTCGCGAAACGGAACGCCGTGAGCACCAGCCAGCTCGACCTCCTTTGGAGCAGCACCGTCGGCAAGCACGAGGTGGGCACGACCGCAAAACAACACTACACGTTGAAAAAGGCCCCGAGTCCGTCTGGTGGCCGTTAGTACGGCACTACCTGAGGCACAATGCTGTGCCCGCTAGTCAACGTCTACATTACCAGGTTCCCCGGCGCCCTTCCTACCCCTCGCCCATTTTTCTGGATGCTCCTCAACAGGTGCAAGTTCGTTTCCCACGTCTTGGGGTGTGTGTGTGTGTCGACCCCCCTCCTCTCCGAACTGCTTTGTTCCTCAGGCCGTCGTTCGAGTGATGTCTCCGGTGGTCCTCAACTTGGTCCCGTTCCTGTCGCCGCACAAACGTCTCCATCTCTTCTCGTGCGTGGCCCGGACCCCGTTCTCCAAGTACACGGAGCAGACGCTGCACTTGGTGAGTGGGCGCGGAAACCGAAATCTCGCTACAAGCTTTGAGATATTCACTCACACGGCGTGTTTTTCGCTTTGTTGTGAACCTCTGTGGGCGACTGACAATTGTCTTCTTGTCTGGCCTGCCGCTCTTCCTACGCGTCACCGTAACCCCGTCGTGTGAAGGTGTACCTTTTCACGGTCAAAGCCTTGGAGGCGCACAGGACAACAAAGTCGTCGCCCGCCAGCAAGCCAGGGGGCGATTCTCCGGCGGGCCCTCACGCTTCCGCCGCCGCATCTTCTCAGGTGGGAGGGAGTGTTTACACGGCGAGGAAGGCGGTATGCGGGGGTACACAGGGGGTTAGGGGAGGATGAGAGAGAGAGAAGGGAACAAGGAGTACGGGTGCAGAAGGCGACGGCGGAAATGGCGACGCTCAAAAATGGCGCGAGGATAGGTCCTTCTCAACATTCGACGAAACCCTTTTGCCTGCTGTGCTCTCCTTTTCACGTGCACCCCGATACACCCCCTCCCATCTCTTCTGGCCTGCGGGGTCCGGCGAAACCCGGCGTGCTCCCTACCAACTACGGATGGTGCGAGGTCTATGGCAAAACGACTTACGCCATGCGAGCACCCCCCCGCTGCCAATGGTCCAACAACTAAGGCATGCGAAACATGAGCACGCTCCACCCCCCCCCCTCTCGCGCCCCCCACCCCTGCACTCCGCCGCAGACTGGTCCCACGCCAGCGGGTGACGGTAAGGGGGGACTTCGACGGGGGCAGGTGCTGCACTGCCGCGAGCGAGAGTGGGAGGGCTACGGGTACGGGTTGCTCTGGCTCTTCGTGCAGGACGCGCCGGACCAGGTGTGTGATATCTACGTACCGTGCGATGCTGAGAACGTCTGCACTAAAACCTATATAGGGGCCGTTTGTAGCCTAGCCATAGGACCCCCGCCCTCGATCAGAGCTAGAAGGTCGAGCGCTAACTGCATTTGTACATACGCACGTCCTAGTTTGTGAGAAGAGTTGGAGAGATGCGGCCGAACGCTTCTCTGGTTGCGGCTTGATGAATGCGGGATACTAGATTATGGTTTGTTGCCGGGTAGGCAGCGCTCTTTTGCGTATTAGTTGGAGCCGGGAAGGAATGGCGGCGTGGGACGGCGTCCAGGCGGGGGGGGGGGGCGGTTGTGCTGGGAAAAGAGGTCAAGTGAGGTACGTATGAGGAGAGGCAATGCTTCGGCGAGAATAGTTGTCGAGCGCCTTGCTTGCGTTGCTGACCAATCGCATCCACACGGCGCGTATACATGCAGTACAATCGCAATAGCCGTTTTGGTGCTTGCTGATAACCGCTGGTGTATGAAGTCACAAGGGCCCGAACAGAGAACGAACGAAACTCACCCTCCTAAACAAAAATAAACGTGCAGGGCACGGGCAACAAGAGGCACGGTGGTGGCAGTGGTGGTGAAAAGGGCGCGGTTTCCGCGGCGTTGGTCTCGTTGGCGGCTGGTTATCTGGTGTCCCTGCTGAAGGAGCCCGAGGTGTCTCAAGAGCTGTGGCCCTTAATGACGCGGTGCATGGAGAACGTGGTCGCGAGGCGGAGCGTGCCGGCGAGCCTGGAGGTCCTGCGGCGCGCGATCGCCACGCTCCCCGCCCACGAGGCGAAGAGCTGGTTCGGGGGGTCCCGCTCGAAGGAGAACAGGTAGGGGGGGGGGG
>CACKRE030004741.1:56902-70010 GCA_902602495.3 Ectocarpus sp. CCAP 1310/34 | reverse complement strand
TGGATCCCCCCCCCCCCGGGTTTCAGTGGCTGAGTATTTCCAGCTGACGATGAACACTCGTGCGATGTACGCCTCCTTTCTTTTTAACGAAATTGTTTCATTCAACATGCACGAAGGCGACAAAACACTTCTGTTTCAGCTTTTTTTATACTTATGTTTTTTTTTCGGTCGCCTTCTCGATCAAAAGTTTCTTTTTGTGTGTGTTGTATGTGTGTACGTGCGTGCGTGCACGATTTGCGGGCTTCGATTCGCTTGACCGCGGGTCTCGTCCGTGCCCGTATGCGTACTAATCACTAACATATCCCTGCTGCTGCTGCTGCTGCTACTGCTGTTGTCGTTGTGTCAGGTTGTCCGCGGAAAGGTCCAGGCCGTGAACGAAGCGGGGGGCGCGGCGGAGGCGTCGAGGCTGGAGGCGTGGACGCTCAGCGCCGCGCTGCTGTCCAGGGTGCTCCACCGCCTCTTCCAACTCAACGCGTCGTACTTTGAGGTGCGCGCGCGTCCAGAGTATTGTTATGTCGGCTTGTGGTACAAGTCAGGGCCAACTGCGAAGATGCTGCGATGTAGACATGCCGGTACAGGTTATTTAGTCTCTGGGCAGAGAGATGGGCCGTGGCTCTATTTAGGCCCTCCTTGCGGATGTTTGTGTGGCGTGTTGGGAGTCGGAGCGTTTCTCGCAGTGTAGAACAGCTAAAAAGCTCTTGCGTGCGGATGTGTCGGGTGGGTGGATGTAGTTTTGGCGTGGCTCGCATCATACGCTTGCACGCGTGCTAGCCTATATACATGCGTGCCTCCCTCAATCTGTCGAAAGCAGGAAGAAACAACACAGCTGTGACTAAAGGCGAGACATGTGTGTTGTGTTGTTTTGTTGTGTCTGCGTTCTCTGGATCGTTCTCCCTGGCCGTCGTCCTTCGTGTGTGTGGGGTGGAGGAGTTCTACCTTGTATCGTATCGCCCATAGCTGTTGCTCTTGCCCCGGACCCGACTTTTCCACCCCTTACTACTGTACCCCGTTTCTTCCGTTTTTGTTGGTGTTCGTTGTTTCTGTGAAACCGTTTGGTTAATTATCGTCTCAATCTTATCCCTTCCTACCTTCCGACCTGTTTCTGCTTTCCCACCAACTCCGTCACCGTGTGCGATCACCGCCGACCCCAAACGTTGATGGCCTCGTTTCTTGCCCTCTTTTTCTGGCGCACAGAGCTGCCCTCCCGGCGAGAGGTGGTCCCCCGCCACCCTCTTTCACGCCTCTCCGCCGCACCTGTTCATGGCAGCCGCGGCGGGGGCGGCGGCGGGGGCGGCGGCGGTGCCACCGGGCAAGGAGGCTTCGGGATACCAGGAGAAGGGAGGGATCCCTCTGCCGAGGCTGCTGGACACAAGCGCTGCCGCTGCTTCGTCTGCGAAGGTACGTCACACACGCAGCCGCTCCCCCTGCTTTCGCCTATGGCTTCTTGTTTTCTCAGGGTGACCATGAGTCTGCGTGTGTGTTGAATGTCTCATGGTCGGCGGATCGTGCCAGGCGAGGGCTGTTGTGTGGGATCGCGCGCTTGTTGGACCAGCGCACAACCTCTGCCTTAGGGGGTCGTCTTGCTACGTGCAGCATTGCCTGCCCTCCCCGTACTGCTGCCGAGGCATAATCGCGCGCGCCGCCTGGCCTCCGATCACCCTGTCAGTCATGTTGTCGCTGTCGCTACCACCCCCTTTCCCTACAGGAACCTTCTCCCGTCGCGCAAGAACCGGACCCGCTGGTAACGGTAACGGCCGTGAACCTGGAGTCGGTTGGCGGAAGCGTCCTCTCCGATGTGGTGCACCTACTCATTTCGCTCCTCAGACAGGTAGGTAACAACGTAATACATCTTATACGTGCGAGGTGTGTCTTGGAAACCATTGTCATAATAGTACAAAACGACAGGTGCACCGCGGGTATGTAGATGTCATTTTCGTGTTGTTGTTGGGGGGGGGGTGCTTGGTTTGTGCCTCGCTCGCGTGCGATGCGACTCACTCCTTGGAAGCGGCCCTCTCGTAGAATAGCGTCTTGTGTCTCTTCGTCATTGTGTAAGCTTGGATCTTAGATGGGTTCGTCGCCTTTGAATGGCGCGGAAAGTTGACCCCCCCGGACTCTTTGCCTTGATGTCACTACGCAGATCCCCCCCCCCCCCCCCNCCCCCCCCCCGGGCTCATCCTCGTACCGCACCGATTCCCCTCCTTCATCCCCCCGCGCGCGAAAAGAGCACGCCGGTGAAGCCGCTCGTGTCAGCCGTCGCGCACGTGCTGACTCTCGTCGGGAGCCTCTCCGGCGGCGGCCTCGCGGGGGGCGCGCGGGCCCTCGAGCGGCACCCGGCGCTCGGCAGCCTCCTAAGGGCCCTGTGCATCCGGATCCCGGACTCGTCGGTGCGGCGGTCGGCGTGCTCGGTGCTGCACCGCGCCTCCGCCTGGCAGGCGCTTGGGCGGGACCCTAGCTGCTGCAGCGAGGGTGCTGCTGGTGCTGCTGCTGCTGCTGCTGCTGCTGCTGCTGCTGCTGCTGCTGCTGCTTCTGCCGAAGGGAGAGTGGTTGCAGCGAGAAATGGCGGCGGTGGAGTAGTAGTAGCGTCGTCGACGGCCAAACTCGGCAAGGATGGGGCGGAGAAGAGGAACAACGAGCTGGCGCGCGTGTTGCTGACCTCTCTCCGGACCGATCTGGCGCGGGTGCAGGCGGTGCCCTTTGCCCGCAGCGCCGGCCCCGGTGCCCCCGTGAGGGTCGGCTTGTCTCCCGTGCGCCGGGCGAGGGGCGATGCCACGGCGGCGGAAACGGCGGCGATTGGTTCTGGGGTCGGAGGGTCGGCGCCCATCGTCGTGCCCCGGCTACATCTCGTCGAGGTCACCGCTTTTGTCGCCGGCCTGGTGCACGTGATGCTCGAGAACGCCTCCTTGTCGTCCTTCCCGCCGCCGGCGGTGCCGCCGCGACAGCCGCGGCCGGCGGCAGGCCTGCCGCAGCAGCAAGAGCTCTCGACGAACAGACAAGCCCCGAGACATCCGCAGCAGCAGCCGCAACAGCCGCAGCAGCCGCAGCCGCCGCCATTGCCCGCGCGGCCCAGCGTACTGCCTGCCGACCGAGACGAGACAGGTACGAGCAAAGATGCGGCAGGATTGGTCGCGAGCGTTGCCGCCGCTGCCGGCGGTGTGTCCCGCGGCGCCGACACCGCGTCCGTCAACGTCAACGGAGAGCGCGACGAGGGGGAACGGGAGCTGGCATCGACTGCCGCGGAGTGGCTCTTGGAGGAGGCGGCGAGGCGGCTTGCCGCTCACGAGTTCACCGAGACGTTCGAGTGAGTTACGGTTGCGACTATTTTGAGCGCGGCACAGCTGACGCTGCTACTGCTGCTGCTGCTGCTGCTGCTGCTGCTGCTGCTGCTGCTCTTGTTCGGTTGTAGCATAGGCGCCTGGCCAACCAACGCGAGCGTTAGAAGCCCCGGTGTGTGTCAGGTTGCGAACCGCGTCACTTGCACTCTGGAGAGCGTGTGGCGGCACCTAGCTTATGTAGCTAGGCCTTTGGTGTCGTCTTCTCGTGTTCAGTGTTTATCAGCACGGTGCTGGCTGGCAGCACAAGCCCGCAGCAGCAGCAGCAGCAGCAGCAGCAGCAGCAAGAGCAGCTGGCGGGTTAGTGGCGCCTTCGCTGGGCCCTCGCATTTTTGTTCGCTGATTTTTTTTTGTTGACTGGACCTTTACCGGTCATACAAAGAAGAACAATGTTCCACCACACCAATGTTCTGCCACTACCTCTTACCTCTGCTGTTGCTCTTCCGCACTAACAACGAACAACAACGTTACACCACCGCTACGTCCGCTTGCTGCTCTTCCCGGCGAACAAAATAAAAACAAGGTCGGACGCGCCGGACCACGTGCTCATCACCCTCCTCCACGCGCTGACGGTGGCGGTGGCGGGCTCCCCCCGCCGGAAACGCCTCGCGGAGACGCTCTTCTCTCGCCTGTCTTCTTCCTCCTCCTCCTCCGGTTCTTGCTCTTCCTGGGCCGCCGCGGGTGCTGCCGCTAGCGCCACTGGCGTTGCCCGTGTCCCCCGCCCGGGACTGATACGCTTCTTGTACGAGAGGTGCTTGTTCCCGCCCGCCTCCCGAGAGCCGCCGCCGCCGCCGCCGCCGCCGCCGCCGGCCGGAGGGAACGGCAGGCCGGTGGCCGCGGCGGCATCGGCCGCAGCAGCAGCCGTGGCTGAGAGCTCGCTGGGTCCCAGGTGCAAGAAGCGGGAGTCGAGGCGGGCCGCATTCGCGCTGCTGTCGGCGCTGTGCCGGGGCAACGAGGCGCACCTCCGGCAGGCCTTCGTGCTCCTCGGCGGCCGCGACCTCGTGACGAAGGGCTTCTTGGACTCAGACATGGACAGCGGTAACCTCGGTAGCGAGGACGGGTCGGCGTCGGATAGCAGCGTCATTGCTGTCGCCGACGGGAGTCGTGGAGCAAGCCACGGTGTAGCCACGGTAGCGGGGGATGGGGCAGAGGAGGCTACTGCTGCTGCTGCGGCGGCGGCGGTGCCGGTGCCGGTGCCGCCGTCGACCCCCGCCGCTACCCTTGAGGATGCTTCCGGCGGTGCGGGTGTGAGATCCGGGGAGCCGTGGGATTACGACCCTACCAGCGTGCTCAAGGAGTCCGGGCAACACGTGGGTCTGCAGAACCAGGTGTGAGCTTGTCGGGTATGCGCGCGCGGCCAAGGGCATGGTATGTCTACGTCTGCTTTGTTGGCGTGCTCTCCGTCCGATATTCCCGGAATCGATGAATCAATGGGTAGCGAACCATAGGAAGAAAGGCGGGGTGCAAGAGCAAAACATGGTGTGAAAAAAGCTTCGCGGTGCGGCCTTCTTCTTCCTACTTATGTGACCCCCTCGGCTCGTACATTGTACGTCAAACGTGGACTCCGTGACACGAACGGTTTGTGGTGTGTGGTGTGTGGTGTGTAGACTGGCGCAAGAGTGAAAAGGACGAACACACACACACCATGCAATCCAACAACTATCGACCCCCGCTCCCCCCCCCCTCCCGCGTGCTTCAGGGAGCCACGTGCTACATGAACTCCTTGTTGCAGCAGCTCTACCACGTGCAAGACTTCTCGCTGCAGCTGCTCGGCCTGGTCCCCGACCGACGCGCGGGGGGGGGCGAAAGCAGCGATCCCCTCCAAGAAGAAGACGAGGTCCTCCTGCAACTCCAGGTACAGCAGTACATACATACAGCGGTCGTCCTTGTAACTTTAAGGACCTCGCCGCCGTGAGGACATCATGTTTTCTGCAGCATGGTGCCCAGCAGAAAAGATTAAGCAATTGGAGGCTGTAGAATATGGTCTTAGGGAAACTTCACTCCCGCTTTGAGGCCGTTTTGTTCAAAGAAACAACATCATCGCAAGAGTGCCCTTAAGAAAGCGGGCTATTCGTGCTTGCATGCGTACCGCATGCCTTCGGGCTCGTAGAGGAGATGGTGGATGCCAAGGACGCTGGCACTTGCTTGGCTGGTTAGTCTTTACATCGTTCGTCGTGGTTGGCATATTTCGTACAGCGCAGTGTATGACGCCTATTACCACCCCCGCCCTATCAGCGATCCTCCAGGGCGATGTCCAGTAGTGCCTCTTGGGAAAAAGAGGGGGTGATGGTTTGCAGCGTGCGCCAAGCTACGGGTTTCGGCGCTGGTTCGATCTGACCTTTCTCTGTGCTACTTGAGTTATGTAAGAATTTCTTGGTTGTCGAAGTGTATTTAAGCTTTCGCAACCAGTGTTGCCCGGGTTAATGTTCTCCGGACGCTCGACGAGGGGGGCGTGCGTGACTTTGGGGGGCGGTGGCAGGCGTCGCGCGCAGAAGACACTGGGTCAATGTCTTCGACGGCACAATTCGGCCGGGTTTCACCCCCTAACCGTAGGCAGGCAACGATGACTACTCACCTACGCCCTCACACCACCATCCGCCCGCTAGACGCTTGCTACTCCTTCCTCGGACCTTGTGGGTGTGTGTGTGTTTTTTTGTCAGGTCCTGTTCGCAACCTTGCGAATTTCTCAACGCAAGTTCTACGACACGAAGCCGTTCTGCGCAGTGTTCATGGTAAGTTGGTTGGTTCGTCCGAGGGATGGCGTATTGCGGAGTAGGTAGTTCCAACGACATGGTCTGCGGTGTCCCGTCGCCTCGCTTCTGCAATTTCAGCGAATGTCGGCCATAAAACAAAAAGGGCGCTTGCTAGATAGCTACTGCGCTCTTGTTGTCGATTTCTCAGACGCCGCTTTGTAGTTTGTCTCGCGGTGCTCTCTCTCTCTCTCTCTGCCGCTTCCATTTTATGTTATTTCGTTGTACGGGAACCCTTCGGGCGGCATCCACGACCATCGCGCCTGTCCGCTCCCCAGTTTTGTGGCGTTATCTAAGAACTCCGCGATATCCCTTCACACTGTCAACCCCCACGCACACACGCCGGGTGTCTGCTTCCCTCCCTCAGGACTACGACGGGCAGCCTCTGCGCCACGCGGAGCAGAAGGACGTGAACGAGTTCTGCACGCACTTGCTGCACAAGCTGGAGGGCAGCAGCAAGCAGGCCGGCTCGCTGATCGCTAAGGTCTTCGGCGGGACGCTGGCGTACCAAGTTATTTCGAGGTGCCTTCTTTTTCTTCGTCGACCACTAGCAGCGGCAGTAGCAGTAGCAGTAGCAGCAGCAGCAGCAGCAGCAGCACTAGTAACAGTCGTGCTCGCTAGGCTATCTGTGTAGCCACCGACACGCGAGTGACTTGGCTGGGAGTCTGTCGCGACCTTTCTTTCGTCATTTTGAGAGTCTGTTTTTTTTTCGTCCTCCGCAGGTGTCTACAAAGACCAGACGAATCGTACCCACCCCCCGCCCCAGGGCTCACAGTGGTTCCAACCCCACCCTTGTCTCAAACGGTATACTGTATACTGTGCTCGTTTGTTTGTCGTCACGTCTCCCCCTCCTCATGCCGTGGTGCAACGTGCACATCGGTTGAAAAATACCCGTTAAGGGACTGCGAGCATACTTCGGAGCGGACAGAGCCGTTCATCGTTCTTACGGCAGAGGTTCAGGTAAAACCCGATCCGTTTTTTTCCCTTTTTATTGTGTGAAAACGCCAGCTTACGGTTCTTCTCGCGAAGGTGACCCGTGAGCGGTTGTTGTTGGTTTGCGCGTATTTCTCCTCGTCCGTGTTGGAAGCGCCATCGCCTCGACGTACGTTGGTTGTCTCAAAATGTTTGCCAGGGGCAGGTAAAGTACGTAAATAGCATGGGTTCTGTGAAATGCGGCGATGAGATCTCTCTGTCAGCAAGCTCTTCTTCAGCGCAACAAGTTGTCTTCCTGCACAGCTGTGTGTCGCGCGGCAGGCTTGCGCGCGTGCCACATGGCCTGGTGTGCGTACCGCAAAAGCCCGAATCTGCCCGGCCAACGTCACCTCGCGGCTGGGTCTCGTGTCATTTTTTGCCTCTCGCACACACACACATTCTCTGATGTTCCATGTGTCTGTCTGTGTGCCTACGTCTGTCTGTCTGTCTGTCTGTCTGTCTGTCTCGCTCTAGGATAAGGAGTCGTTGGAAGGAAGCCTACAGCTGCTTGTGGCCGGTGAAATGCTAACGGTGAGTGCTATGCGCGCGTATGGAGGATGACGGGGTGTCCGACAGGGGAACTATATCGCTGCGTCTCCCTAGAAAACCTTAAGACCATAAAGCACCCTTTTCATGCAATGATTGTATTTTCTCTTGTCTGTGTTGTTTGTTCTACTTGAAATGTTTATTTTCCTGTTGCTGATAAAGGGGGACAATTGCTACCTGTGCGAGAAGTGCGGACAGCGCGTGACCGCGCAGCGCCGGTGCGCCATCAAGCAGCTGCCCTCGACCCTCATCGTGCACCTCAAGCGATTCGAGTTCGACCTGGGCACCATGCGTCGGCACAAGCTAAACCACCGCTGCTCCTTCCCGATGGAGCTGGACATGGCTCCCTGGACGCTAGAGGTGCAGCCGTCTTGGATCGTGTGTGTGCATGTTTGCGTGCTTCTAAAAAATGTATCTGAATACAGATTTGTAAACTTAGTTTGTTTTTGGTTCGTTTGAGTTCGCTGTGCTCTTCGAGTCGGAAACACGTCAGCTGTGTGAGCTGTTCGAGCCTGGGCAACGCAACAGCCGGCAGTGGCAGTCAGTCAGCTGTAGATTGGGATTGGTCCTGCTGCTACCTGCTTCAATTTTCATCTTGCAGGACCCCCATGATGACGCTGCGGTGCTGTCATGGGCCCGCTCCGGAGGGATCACTTGTAAAAGATGTACTAGCCGCTTCAGATATCAGTACATACCACAGTATTGAACTCTTTCAGTGAGCGGGTTTTCCCAGTTGTTAATAGCATCGAGCGCGCTGAGCGGCTACAAAAGTATGTACAGGCATAGTCAGCGTGTGATGTCTTTGTGTTTGGTTTGGTATACATGCATTCCGCCCGTCACTTTTGGCCGCGTGTAGTCTTTTAATTTTCTTTTTGCCGGTAGTAGCTCAACCCTCCCGTATACTCTCTCACCTCTTCTCTCTTAGCTAAACAGAACACTCGGCTGCTCTGCTTGCCATCCTCTTTCGATAAGTGCAAGACAGTACCCGGAAATCTTTGTTCAGTGTGCTCACAAACAATTTTAGCTCCGTTCAATTTCACGTCGCGTTTCCGTCCTTCGGTGGTTGTGGCTCCCTTGTGATGCCAGCGTCTACGAATAGCTGCACAAAACGACAGGCCCTAAAAGGGATGTCTGAGCGCGTGAGGACTGTTTTTCCTCCCGCACCGTCGCGGTATTGTCAGTGCTCCCCCCCCCCCCCCCCCCCCCCCCCCCCCCCCCCCCCCCCCCCNCCCCCCCCCCCCCCCCCCCCTGCCCTCGCTATCAAGGCGCTTCCTACTAATCGAAACCCGCCAGCCCACCTCGCCCTTCTTGTGCCCGGACATTTTTTTTATTTTTTCTGTCAACCAGAATATTCAACGACAGCACAGTGGTGGGCGGCTGTCGGGGGGTTCCGAAGGTAGAGGTACCGCGGAGGCCGCCGCAGCAGCTGCAGCAGCGGCTGCTTCTGAGACGGTGACTAGCAGTAGCGCGCCGACAGCAGCTGAGGGGAACGCGGGTCCCGGCTTCTTCTCTGGTGACAGCGGGACAAGGCAGGATTCTATAGCGGCGGTAGATTCAATGGCAGCCGTCGGAGCCACCTCTCAGTCCGCCGCCGCCGCCGCTGCCGCCGCTGCTGTAGAGGCTGGGGACCGCGGCAGCGGCGGAGGGGAGAGAGAGAAGAAGGAGGAGGAAGGCAAGGAGGCGGAAGCGCCTGTTGCCACCGCTAGCGGCGGCGGCGGCGGCGGCAGGGCCGACGGTGACGGCAGCGAGGGTCCAAGGTCGCCCCCTCGAGTCGACCGCAAGCCGCTGTGGCATCCCGAAGGAGGTGTTGGAGCAGTGAGGGCGGCGGGCGAGGGCGTTGATGGCGACGAGCGGCCCAGTTGTTCGTCCTTGCCACATGCTGCCGGTGCTCGAGAGGGAAACGAGGCATCCGGTGGCGGAGGCGGTGGCGACGGGGCCGGCGGGGGCGTCGGGCGCGGTTCTTCAACGAGACGGGCGGAAACAGTGTCGGGGAGGACCGAGTACAGGCTGAAGGGCATCGTGGTGAGGACAGACGGCCTGTGTTGTCGCGACAAGTCGGTCGGTTTGGTATTCTGGGAGAGGGCATCGTTCATCCTTTTCGTCTCAGGCTTGTGTGTGTGTGTGTGTGTGTATGTGTGTGTGTGTGTGTGTGTGTGTGTGTGTGTGTGTGTATTTGTTTTTTTGAGTGAACAGTGGGACCGGCGATGTTTGTTTCCCACGTGGTCTACAAAACGGAAGCTGGCGAGGCGGCATTGGCTTCGTTGAAACCCGGATGTTCCTTTATATATGGTATATATTTGTGGGATGTTGGTGCAGGTTGTGGCGCTGATTTGAACAAGATAAGTGTGGGATATCCCGACAAGGGATAGATGTTTCCTTTCAACACTTTTTTTGTAGAGGTTCGCCTCGGATGCGTCGGCCAGAAGGCGTCCTCTCTCTCGTATGTGGCGTGGTGGTTCTTGTCGAGCAGACGCCGGCCGTTGGTGGAGTCCTAAACCACAAGCTGCTGTTCAGAAGGCAACAATTCTCCTTCTCTAGGAAGAGGCTGGTGGTGGCACCCTGTACTGCCGCCGCATCCGTTGCACATGCCGCCGCCTCGCACCCCCCCTTCCCTCGTGAAACAGCCGCGATGCGCAACGAACCAAATAACACACACACATGCATACACACATACACACCTGCTGCGCTGGCTCTTTCCCCGACTTTCGCGTGCGAAGCAGCTCGCTCGCCTGAGAGGTATTATTCATTACAATACATTTTCGCCATGCCGCCCGTTCTCTCCTCCGGTGCCTCCTGCTGCTGCTACTGCTGCTGCTGCTGCTACTGCTGCTGCTGCTGTTGCGGTGGCCGCGGTGTGTGTGTGTGTGTGTGTGTGTTTTTATTATTAGCATCGACCGCGCTAACCGGCTGACCAATGAAAAGACGTCAGTCTTAGTGCGGTTGAAAACACAAAACACTTCTATCTACCATGAACTGGGACCCCGTGAGGGGGCAGCATGGGGGAGGCTAAACTATCCTTCGGATTAAAAACAGAAACAGCAGCAACAGACGAAAAATGCACGCGTCTACCAAGGCTATTACCTAGTACTCGAGTTCGTTTAGGAGTACTTTCACCAGTGTCCTCCTTGTTTTCGCTACCATCATTCTGATCCTCATTTCGACAAGAAGAATCTCTGGGCAGTTCTTCCCTAGCCCTACGTTTCTTGTTGTGGGGAAGGTCATCTGGCTCAAACCCTTTGCTCTCTTCCACTCCTCCATGTTTTTCTGTGTGTGTGTGTGTGTCATGGTCGCCTCCGCCCTTCGCGGGGCGACCCAGGCACACCAAGGAACGGCGGACCACGGACACTACTACAGCCTCATCCGGGCGAGCGGCGACAGGTGGCTGGAGTTCAACGACCGCCGGGTGACTCCGTACGACCCGGCCAACATCCCCAGGGACTGCTTCGGCGGGGCCTTGACGCCGCAGGAGGTGCTTCTTATTGTTGCTGCTGTTGTTGGTGTTGGTGTCGGTGCTTTTCCAGTGGCGGCAGCCGTGGGGGTGCTGGTGGTGCTGTTGCCGCTGTTGTTTTTGGTGTCTTGGACAGGTCGTTGCTTGTTTCTGATGGTGGGTAGAGCTAGTATGTACCATCGTCTCATCGTCTCATCGTCTATGAATGATCTTGGCCGGGACGTGTGTTGTCTAGGACGGATGTAAGGGGGGGGGGTGTTACGTGGAACGTGGTAGGAACTTCTAGAGAGGTTCAGGTTGTCTGGAGTTTTGGCACGACGGCCGTACGGGGCGCTTCTAGATGTTCGAATGTATTTGGAACAGGCCACAGCCAGGCAGATCCAATACCATGAACGTCCAAGTCCCCTCTGGTGTGCGGTGCATTCTCGCTCTGTCTCTCCTTCCCCCTTGGTCCACATCTCCCGTTCTGCGGCTTCTATTGTGCTTGTGCCTCAGGTGTCCAGTTTGAACATGAAACGGCGACCTGATCACCCCCCCCCCCCCCCCCNNNNCCCCCCCCCCCCCCCCCGCCTGCATCCCACTTCCCGACCTTTTTATTGCGCTGTTGGTTCTTACGCTTCGAAAATACGTCAAAAAACAAATACACACACAACTATGTATCGGACAAGCAGGGCGGAGCTTTGGACGCCTCTGCCGCCGGCGGTGGCGGCGGCGGCGGCCTCCACGAGACCAGCGCCTACCTCCTCCTCTACGAGCAGACGGCAGGGTCGACCGATCGCCATAACCGCGCTCTGGACCACCCTTCCACGGTGCCGCCATCGTCCACCAGCTGGCGAGAGACCAGCAGCCACAACGACGGCAACCAAGCTGCTACCGCCTCCTCCTCCTCCTCGCCCCCGGCAACCCCGATGCGACCACAACACCTGGCCGGGTCCGGAGCAGCAGCGGCCTCGTCTATGCCGGCGGCGGCGTCTCTGTCGTCGTCGAGTCTGACGCCGCGCTCGTACACCAGCGCCGGCGAGGCGTCCGCTGGAACCGGGGTAGTTGTAGCGCCAGGCCCGGCCGGCGGCCACCCCCACAAGTCGCCAGAGAGGAAGGAGGAAGAGCGGGATGGTGGTGGTGATGGGGCGCTGGCGGAGGCGGCGCTTGACCCAGGACGAAGGGGGGTGACGCAGGCCGCATCGGGAGGCGCGGGTGGGGGCAAGCGCGGGCACACGAGACGGGGGTCGGGGAGGCGCAGGATGGAGTCGATGGACTGGAGCTTGAGCTCAGAGTTCGGCGCAAGGTGAGAGTTGTCTCGTGGTGGTGGTGGCAGTGGGCAGTGGGCAGTGAGTCAGCCTCGCAGACTCACGGCAGGCGGCGCGCTTGACGGCGCGACAGAGCGTCGTTTTGGTGTTGTATAGCGCTTGATCGACGACAAAAGGAGAAGGCTGTGCTAGGTCGACGAAAGGAGAAGACTGCTCTTTCGGTATGGCCTGTGAAGGCCTTTTGCGCGTGTGTCTGGTGTGCGCGTGGCGCTCCAAGCCGTACTTTGTGACGAAGTCGTAGTCTCGCGTCACCCTCCTGCTTCCTTCTGAATTGTCCCGGTTCAGAGACGCGTGCGGTAAAGACCAAGACCGAGCACGTGGCCCACCACGAGAAGCAACCGCCTCTGAAAAACGAAGACACATCTCCTCGGCCCTTTGGTTTATTCCCGTATCCGCTGGCCGATCCGGTTGCTTCGTAGATGCTTCTTGGACCCCCGCGCCGCCCGCCCCGCGCTCCTCCATAAAATGAGATCGATCGATAGAAAATATTTACCAACCGCTTGTGACATGGTCCCTAGAGAAGCAGTTAGAACCGGTGCCTTGACGAGCTGGCGACTTGGCGCAGGAAAAAAGAAGGGGGCCACGCGACCGAGAAGAAAAGGCGTGGGTGGGGGTCTCCTTTCGTGCGAACTCGTCTCGAAGAATTGAATGTTGTCTTGTGGCCAATCTGCAAATGACTTGTTGGAGGCAGCGACAAACGACTACCCCCCCCCCCCCCCCCCCCCCCCCCCCCCCCCCCCCCCCCCCCCCCCCCCC
>CACKRE030004736.1:92609-103544 GCA_902602495.3 Ectocarpus sp. CCAP 1310/34 | reverse complement strand
GGCGTCCCGATTTTGCACATTGTACCCCAGGGACGTCCCGATTTTGTCCAATCCCCTAAAAAAAAAGTAGGCATTCGGCGGTGCCCCCGCTCTCGCCTACTGTGTGGCGGAAGGTTGGGACCACACACATCTCTATTCCATTCACACACGCTTGTGTCCTCTCGCGTCAACCCCGTTCCCATCACAATTCATCAACACAACAACATGCCAGGAAAGGAGAACATCGTTCAGGTGTGGCATGGATTTTTCCCTTTCCTCGGTGCAGCAGCATTCGTGACAACCAGAGTTGTGTGGGCGTGGTCTCGTCTACACGTACCTGTCACACTCTATTCTCGGTGTAACCTGTTTCGGCCGTGGGTACAGCCTGTTGTGATGCCGCCATCACGTGCTTGTGATCCCCTCCGCACGGCCCTTCTTTCGCGGCTCACCGTGCCCTTGTCTCCGCTTCCCTGTTCCGCAAGACAGCTGCTGACACCCTCTCTCTCTTTTCGAAAATGTCAGACTCATCTCACACGTGCTCTTCTTGCTGTCTTCTTGTGTGTGGGTTCTCAATTTCGGTGGAACTTCCGCACACTCTTTTGCCTCCCTCTTTCGCCGCCACCTCGTGTCCTTGGCGTCTCCTCTCAGATTGGGTGCGGTGTTGTCGGCGGCGCCTATGCTAAAGCCTACGTGCACCATGGGTTCAGGTAAGAGCCTGCTGACGCCGAGGAGTACTATGTGCGGAGTTTGGAGTCAACCGTGGTGTTGTGAGTGTGTGCTGGACACCAACGTCACCGAGACACATCAAATCGATGCGTGTGGTATCTAGCGCTAGAAGCACGCTGGCACAGCAGTAAGCAAGGCAAAGCGAGCACCCAGCGGGATTCAATCCTGGTTTGGACCTGTCCCCCGTCAGCGCGTCTCTTCATCCACAACTGCAGCACTGATGATGCCCCTGATTTCAGAACTCTTTGTCGACATCTCTACAATTGTACAAATGTATTCTCTCGTTCTCGCTGTCCGGTCCGCTCTTTCCTTCCGTGTAGACCCAACCGACACACCCACACCCGCAGCCAGCTGGTTGCTGTACACCCTAGCAGTAGGTCAAGTGGTCCTCATGCCACGTGGCTTAGGCACCCCCAGGCGCCACACCAGTTGGTTCGGGTTTTGGTTCCCCCGAGAACGCCCAGACTGAAATTTGATGTGTGTGTCTATTACATCTACCATGTGAAGACAACAACAACAATAACAACAACAAAGAGCAAAGTCTTCTCGGTACCAGCGCAATGTCTCCGTGCAGTTCAAGATCTGTATCTAGATATGGCTGGCAATCTCGGCCTGAAAGCCTGAAGTTGTCGACTTTTTCGCCCCGAATGACCGTTCGCCATCTAAATAGCGCGAACAGCGCAAAGAAGTTTGTTGTACGGCCGTGGTGTCGTACTGTAGTCCACCACCCGCAGAGACCAACATCTAGTGGCTGGGTCTGCATGGCTGGCAAGGTAGCGGCAGCAGCAGCGCGAGGGTGGCGTGCCGACGCGCAACGCCTCTAAGAGTATCGCCGCACACGCTCAAGAGACTTGTCATCCCCCCAAGTGTGCATAGGATACGTCAACGAATCTCAGCTGACCTGTCTAGTACATTCACCAAGTTGTAATTTTTTTGTATCGCATTAAATCGCCCAAAACAGCAAACCATGGTGTAGACTATATAATGCTCTATGCCGCCAAGGGTTCCTGCTATATCATGCACGTCTGGAGAAGGAATCCGGAAGTGGCCGCATGCGGCGGCCCATCCAAAGGCCTGTGCTTGAGTTCTACTCCGGTAGTGTTAGAAGAAGGAAATGGACTACTAGGTGGCTTAGTCCACACACTTGCCGCTACCGCCAAATATAAACATGGTGATGTATCCAGGGGGAAGTCAATATTAAAGATGCACCCATTCGGCGCGCGCTCTCGGCCGAGTTTACGGTCCCGCCTTGACAGACCGTTGAATGTTCCACCCAACAGGGACCTGGCACTACTCCCAGGCACCAGCCTACGTATCACCTACCCACGCCAAAACCAAGCAGTACTATTGCTGTACCGACCTGCTGCTGTAGCTCTTGTCCCGTCTTGGCACCTATGCCGGCACACCAACCTAGAACCTTATCCACCCAACCTCACTATTTTTCACGTGTGGGGTTCAGAGGGCTGGTGTCTTTAGACCGGTTTCCCTGCCTCAACTATATAACCACCTACAACACGCAAATAGACATACCGGGTTTTGGTGCAACATCCCGTGGACGGCGTACTTGGTGACGGGATAAAGAACCAACCCAGCGTCGGTGAAGACATGGGTGCGATACCGAGCACAGCAGCAGTCAGTTCTATTTCCCGGCTTCGGGCGTTCGGCCCGCGAAGCGTCTGGGTGCATGGGCGCTCCGCCGGGGGGTTCTTTCGTTCGCAGCCTACACGTTTCGGGGTACAGCAGTATGCTTGTACGGGTATTTGTTTTGAAAACACCGGGATTTGGTGCAATGTCCCGTGGACAGTGTTATGTTTGACGTACCCAGCCCGTGTAGCACAGGATCAACCTGCCTCTTTGTTTCTGTACAACGTCACCCGCTACTGCTGATGACACAGACATTCGCCTGGTGGTGTTGTACCGTGCGGTTTCTTCTTCTTCGTAGAGTTGGTTTTTGCACGTGCCATTGAATCACTCGGGAAGCACCGCCTTGTCTTTTTTGGAAAACATGTCCCTACCTCGATTCACGATATCCGAATCGACCGATCACTCTTCGTGACGGACCGTCTTCTCCCGACAAGCAGGCGTCCATTGGACATGAAAGCACACGGTTGTACACACTTCAATATAAGCACTATTGTAGGACACAACCCCCTGGAACGCCCCTCGCCGCGCCACCAGTGCCCTTGAAACGTGCCCCTCAACTGAAAGGACTGCCGCTTCTTTTTCCGTCTCACGTCTCGCTACTGCTGCTGTCACCCAACCGCGAACGAATGACGAACTACAGCCTTACCGGCTTCGACGTGGTGCCGGCCATCATCGACAAGATGAACGACGCGGGTGTTAAGTGCTTCCACCCGGATGACTGTCCGTCGGACCTGAACGCGGACATCGTGCTCCTTTCGGTGCCCACCCCTCTCATCAAGGAGACGCAGCGCCTCGACATGAAGGTATGAAGTTGTTTCTATTGTGGCACAAGTTTTCTTGCTGTGCCAAGAAAACCGCTCCGCCTTGGTTTGTGTGTGCCTTAACACTTCGTTTTCGAGGGCGTGAGTTTGGTCTTGGCGCCGTTTTGACAAGAGACCTCATTCTCGGAGTATTGGTTTGTTTGGCGTTTTGGAACGGCACCGAATATACATATTGCGGATGGGCCTGGTGGCAACAGTTGCGCTCTACTGTCTCTCTTGGTCACCCTTCCTTCCTTTGTTGTCGTTCCTTGGACTTCCATGGGCGCCCTTTGTTACATTCTTATCATGGAAGCACCTCACCTTTTCTGTTTGACGTCCCTCGTGTTGTTTTCGTTTTGTTGGACCCAAACATGGCGGAGCTCGTGCGCATTCGAGTTCGTACTGAACGGTTTCATTTCCTTCCACCCTGCAAGGAAACATGAACGTTTGGTACACAATTTGTACATACATGGTATCTCTTCGGCCATTCGTTACTACAGCTGACCCATTTATTTTCCTGTGCGCCGAATCGTACTTTGGCCTTGTCCAACGCGTTGCTCCAACGCGTTGCCTTGTCTTTCACTGCAGTACGTGTGGTCGACCATCCCCTTGGTGGTGAAGCTCATCGAGCAGTCCTCGGGCCTGGCCCCCATCCTGGTCATCCGATCCACGGTGCCCCCCGGCACCACCCTCAAGTGGGAGGCGGAAGTGCGGGCGAAGACCGACAAGCCCTTCCAGGCAAGGACAAAACAGAACCCTAAACCTTTGCCCTTGTAGCTCTTTGGAGGGGGGAGGAGAGCGGGCCAAGCACATTGGGGCGTCTGGGCTGTCTTTGTGCTAGAAAAGGGCGTGCACTAGCCCCCTTGAACATAACAGGGGACTCGCAACTTTTCTCTGATTGACCGGCCAAATACAAGTGCTGTTGCATGCGGTATGGATAGGATACATTGACACGGAACAGGGCTCTCCGAGTTGCGTGCTTGTCTTTGGTCTACAGAGAAAGTCCTAGTTGTCATCCCGGTGTCTGCGTCTTGACGGTACGTAAAATTTTTAATTATGTTTCCTCCTGTTTTGTTCGTATTCTTACAACAGGTGGCCTTCCAGCCGGAGTTCCTCCGCGCTGTGTCGTGCGAGGAGGACGCCCGAGCGCCGTGGCAGATCGTGTTCGGCTGCGCGAAGGACGCGGATGACACCCGCGCCCGCATGTCCAATTGCTTCCTCGACTTGTGAGAAAAACGTCGTGCTTGTGGTTCCGGGTCTGCTTTTCTGTTTTTTTAATCTGGAGCTTGCATGTCCAACTGCTGCTGATACTTTCTAGGTGTGATAAGTGACTCCCACAAGGAGAGGTTGGCGTTCTCGTACGAATTCACTGATATGACTGGAGACGATCCGTTTTCTTGGGGTTGGATGCAGCATCCTCCGGAGCTTGCCACCCCCTCTCGCTTGCAGAGGCTGTGATGGTGTGAAACTCGCGGGAGTGATCGTTGCGTCGACTCGGGCGCTATGGTAGAGTCGAGGTGATTCCAAGCGAGTCCTGTCTTGCTGTCTTTTTTAACACTGTCTTGTACTGCAATCGTATCAATGGGGCCGGAAAGCGATCCGCCTTGCCCGTGGGGCCGCTGTGAATCGAGTACTGTACTTCGGAGTTGCACTTGACCAAATAGCACGTGCGTTTGAACACTCTCTTCAGAGAGCTCATCATTGGCAACAACTGGTGTGATGGTGCCATGTCGCCGCTGTTCTGACATCGTTTTTTGCTGTTTTTTTCGTCCGTGTATGCCGTGTCCCCCTCTCCTTCATGCCGGAAACATTGGTGCCGTAACCTGACGGAAACGGAATTGAAACGAACAGCGTGGGGAGAGACGAGAACAAGCTGACGGTGTTGACCATCGCCGAGGCTGAGTTCATGAAGCTCGTCCACAAGTGAGACCCCACACACACTCCCAGCCCGTGGAACGCTCTTCATTTGTTCTCTTGAAGGTTATATGCATAGCACACAAGTACCTTCCTTGAAACTCTGATGCATACTCGGTGTGTGGGAAAATGTTTGCTCTAAAACGAAAATGTACTTGTGCTACACTCAAACAATTTTGTAGAGCACGAAGCTGTGATCCTGTGTTCAGAGTTCTGCCATTCAAGTGAAGCCGTCTTTGCCGATACAACCGTGGCATTTGTTTTGATCTATGTCCCAACGTTCCCTTTTTTCTATACTACCGATGAAGAAGTGCTTCATCTGTTTGATTGAACGGCAAGGGAGGCTCCGTCCTCAATGTTAAAATAGGCGGCGCGCCATTTGTGTGTCTTGCTGCTGTTGTTGCATTCATGTTGTACCAGTTACATCGCACAGCCTGGTGTGCCTCTAGTCAACGTCTCCGTTTGTGTTTCCCGTTCTTTGCTCTTCGTCTCTCTTGTCTTGGTCTTGCAATGTCTGCATGTACCCTCTCCTCCTCTCCTCAGCTACGCGAATGGTCTCAAGATCTCTTTCGCCAACTGCATCTACGGCCTCGCCCACGAGCTCGACCCCTCGATCGATGCGCAGAAGGTGACACGAGGAGTTGAAGTGCTACACAAACTGCTCGGCCGGTATATCGAACTCAAACATTGCTAACATTATTTTTGGTGTGCTGTTTTTTTGTCATCTTGAGTCAAGTACGCCACTGCGCGAAACACTCTCGTTTGTGTGCGAGTCTGAGAACGGTTTCTGGTGATGGATGTTCGCAAACGGGAGGGGCGCCAGCATAGTCAAGCAGGCGGTAGGCGTTTGGACAGAATGAGCAAACCATGTTTTTTGTGTGCGAGTCTGTCGTCATGAGTTCACACCACCCCCGAATGAATTTCGATGAATGAATCCGTCAGGTACTCTACCTGGTGTCCTCCACTGCCGAGTGCTTCCTCAGCCGCAAGTACGGCCTGCGCGTCGGCGCCCCGTACGGCGGCGTGTGCCTGCCCAAGGACGTGCCCGAGCTCACCAGCTTGGCACCGGAGGGGTCCGTGTTCAGGGAGTTCCTGTCGGGAACCGGCAAGATCAACGAGTGGATCACCAACACGCCAAGCCTCAAGGTGACAAAACTGTGCTGTTTTTATTCGTAAGCAACGAACGCGCGCTAGCCGGCTGGGTGATGAAAAATGTCTGGTGCCAGCGTGAAAAAGCGAGGTCTCGGACGCGGGCCAAAATTCGACAAACATCATGCTCAACGCTCTGAGTGTGAATCCCAATATTGACCTATCTTCAAATCCTTTTTGAGAAAAAAAGCAGCTGTACTCTGCTTTGTACATGTGGTCCCTTTTGCGCCTTCGGCCAGTGAGTACTGTTATATTTGCGTGCGCGTCTGTCGACAGATACTTCTTTGTGGGCACCCTCCACGCGGAGAACTGCCTATTCCCCACCGTGTCTGGTTGATGTTCACCTTTTTGCTCTCTCTCTTTCCTTCCCCGGCCCTTGGGCTCGCTCATTTTGAACCTTTTATCCTTCTCTTTTGTCCATGACAGGTCGAGCTGGACGAGAGCCCGAACTGGGTGTCGCCCAGCGAGCTCAACGTGTAAGCTGCGAGGTGGGAATATATTCGTAATTTGGAGCGAGATTGATTTGATTGGCCACAGCCCGAGTGATGACCCCCGTCTTGCTTCAAACCCGCGGCCGTTGCGCCAACAGGACACGGGGATGTCCTTCGGGTGTCGAGGGCATAGTTTCGAACGGCTTACAATTGATTTCTGTGAAGGGCGAGGGGGGGGGGACTTGTATGTGTCGTGCTGTCTATCGGGCCTCTTTCTGTGTTACCTGTAAATTACAAGCCGGTACGCGCAGCAGGGTCGGGAGGTCGTAGGATGTATGCGTTTGATGGGCCTTGCGCTCATTTGGTGGACCACAAACCAATTGCGTAACTTGCCGATTTCAGGCGATGCTCAAGTTTGGTGCAACTTCGGTTCTTAGCAGGACTAGTGTGGGCGGGGGGCGAGGGGCTTTCGCGACGAGAAACTACATTATTCAGTCCTATCCCTCCTTTTGTGGAGTGCCACAACCAATTTCGTCCTGGCAGCGCTGGTCTTAAAGCTTCCATTTGAGGAGCGTGTTTGTTTTGCCGTGTTTCGGGAAGAATGGGGAAAGGCGCAAGACGGAGTCAGACAGGTGGATGGAGGAGGTTTTTAGCATTTATTTCCGTGGTACTTTTTCTGTCGGAAACGACTCGGTGTGTGTCCCGTGGCATGAAAGTGCAGGCAGGCTTCTCTGTGTCCACTGCTGTTGTCTTGTTTGCGGGCTGTTAGGATGGATTAAATGACGATATCACTCACCAACTACTGAAGAAGGACATTGTCGGTGTCGCTACCTTTTAGGCGAGCGAATTCGAGAAGACGGGGCGCCACATGTAAAACCTCGTCGATCGACATTGAGCAACGCCGCGGCGTTCCTAACGCACACCCTTATGTCTGAAATGTGTGGTTGATATTGGTAGGTTAAAATCGAAGTATCTGCGAAGAAGCTTGGTCAGTGAAAAACTCGAAACTAGACGCACGTTGTATTTTCGTGTCTACTATTCCCTCTGTTAAAATGGCTGTGTACGGGCGAAGCACCCACTTTTTCTTGATCAAACACGAACGTCGGTGAAATCCACTGGTCTGGTGGTGACGCAATAAATTGTCGCACAAGCCGTTTTCAAGTGTGCAGCATCGAAGCTGGCAACCAACCAATGAGGAGGCATCAGAGGCAGGGGCAATAGGGGTATCGGCCGGAAAGGAGCATTCAGCACACATACTATTTAGCCTAGTTCGTCCTGACAACCTTGCGCGGACAAAAGCGTTACAGCAGGTACAGAGCGAAACGACGTCGCAAAAACTGAACCTCGCTATGCATATAAAACAGGACTTTTCAAATGATGATCCAAACATGATCGCTGCACTATTTAAATCTAGTTGAAAAAAAAAAGACAAGTGAGTTGACGTCAGGACCGGCATCCTCCTCTCTTAACGGCTGCAAGGAGGGTACCGAAGGGGGGCAAACGCAGCGGGCACAACCAGCAGGCGAGACAGCCGACACCGAAAGTTTTCTGATTATTTTCGTCCCCACACTGAGCACGCGCTTCGCAGACTGGTGGTTCAGTGTCTCTCAAGATTGGTCTCCTACTCCATGTTGGGCATGTAGGTCTCTCCCGCGGCTTGCCGATTGTGCTACCTCAGCCTCACAATGTTCCCCACGAGAATAAGAGCGGGTGTGAGTGGACACCAGGTGGGTATCCTCCGACATACCACCACACGCGCAACTCAGCAAAGCCAAAGGGGTCCTCGTCGAAAGGCCGGCGATCTATTAATAATCTTAAACGATGTACTTGTACACACTCACCATCATCCCGGCGAAGGATGGAGGGCCCTCTGAAGGTGAAGCCCACTACGGAGTTCTCTCTCTCGTGGTACAGTCACACCTGTCCCAAGTCGGTGAAGCACTGCTTGACGAGCTCGGCAATCACTCGCCTAACAAGCACGAAACGGAACTGGCCAACAAGGCACCTAACCTTCGACGCACTATTAGATGGCATCCGTGGCCCTACCACTTTAAAGCCTGTGATTTGGAAGTTCCACATTCGGAATGTCATTGTTTGTGCGCTTCCAAGAGCGAACATTACTGGTCGCCCCGAATCCTCGTAATCCGCTAGTCGCAGAGGTCGTGAGTTCGAATCCCCATGGGGTGAAAAATGTGCAAACTTTGCGGGTGAAAGCGAAATACAGCTGAGAAGCTCTCGTGGGTACCAAACTTCGACGTCAGCACCGTTGACGAGGGAAAGGGGCGGCTGGACCCTTCTCGCGACAAAAATAAAAATTCAGCACGCACCGCAGGAGGAAGGTGGGGCATGAACAGAAAAAAAAGAAGAGAAAAGCCCTGGTGTTTACCCCCTCCTGTGTGACCCTGGATGGTTGTAGTTGTACGAAAAAATACACTGAAAAGTGTATTACTCTCTACATACGCTGAAAAGTAAAGTACGCGTCTCACCACGAAAAATGGGGGGACTGTCGCCGTAATAAATAGGAAAAAAACACACAACACACAGTCAAACAGCAGTAGATCGATACCGTGTGTGGGGAGGAGAGCAAAAGGAGTTACCAGGAGTCAAGCAGTCGAGCCGCGGAAGGAGAAGAACGGACGGCAATTAATTTACATGCACATAGATGGATAAATAGACGTAACATGCGCAATGACCTCCTGGAAGAAGAGTTTGTACATGTATCGATGATCGGCTGCTGCATCACGGAATTATGTACCAAGCCTGAGTGGGCGATGGAACACTGGCCCTCCGCAGTGCTGCCACTTCCTCGCGTTGCCACAAACCACTGAAACGCACAAGGAACGTGTGCACCAAATGAAAATTGGGGTTCCTGACGCGACTCAAAAAAGACTCTCGAGGTTATTGCGTTGTGACAGAAAGTTTGGCGCGCACATCCTACGGCATAAGAGTGGAGAGTTGGAGGCAGCCCTCTCACGACCGGTCAACGACGTGTTTTCGGAGCGCGAAGGGAAGTGAACATGATCTTCTCTTAGCTCACGGAATCCCAGTAGGCCGTTGCCTCTTGTGCTGTTGGCGGTGACCGCGAGTGACAATCCCGACGCAGGGGTTCGAACTACGGCTCGCCTCGTCCACAAATTATACTTGAATTGGCGAAACGGCCGTTGGCCACGGCAATCTACAAAAACCCAACCAACCAACTTATGGATAGTTACAAGTTGCCAGCTGATTGGTCGCCCCCCCCCCCCCCCCCCCCCCCCCCCCCCCCCCCCCCCCCCCNCCCCCCCCCCCCCCCCCCCCCCCTTGGCTCCTGTACATCGCAGATAGATACGTTGCGAACGAAAAAACAAGGCCTTCGACGCCCAGCAATGAATGGCACGTCGTGTCGAAGCCTAGAACTCTCGCTTTTTGGAGCAGCTCTCGACATAGCCGCCCAGCGGCAAACGACTAATAGTAGGGTACTTCTATTTCCGCACGTTCCGCCCTCTCGCGTACTAATCACTCGTCACATCATGGACCCCAGCAATGTCCCACAGCAAAGCCTTCTTGAAGCAGTATTCTGGGCGAGGCTTCGTAAACGTTGCACAGCGCCCATCCCTCTCCGCGTATGCCTCGCCAACGTAGATGACTTATGTCAAAATTGAGCCGATACCCAGAGAAAGGATATCATGCAGACTTTTAGTCCAGGATTTGACATCTTCCAGGGCGCTTTCTACAGCGATGCCAAGCTCGGCACCCTGCTCACGGCTGGTAGCCACTGGTTAGCTCTGCCCAAACGTGAGGCCAACCCCCCTGCGTGCCTTTCGCTGCTGCCAAAGACCGCGCCCAAGCGCAACACATTCGTTCATAAAGCTATAATATATTGCAGAAGGATGCCCTGCCTCCTTGTCTCCCCTCCGAGTGCTCCAGGACCGATTCTGGGACCTGTGCCATGAGCGCCAGTCAGCGGTCGGCGAGAGAGAGCGGCAAAAGCACAACAAACAGCGAACGATAAGCATAGTCTTGGCCTCTCTTGGCTGCTCTTAAAGCAGGGGCCGTCGACTGGGTGCGGTCCCCGCGAGAAGCTAGACGCGCATCTGATGCCACGTTGCCTCGTACTGCGCTGCATCTAGAATCCCTGACGCTTTCTCCCTCTCTGCATCGCTCTCTCTCTCTCTCTGACTAGCTCCTCTCTTGTAGAGTATTCCCACTGCTCTCAACTGCACGCACGTATGTGGTGTATCTGGCGCCAGCAGGAACAATGCTGCATTTCGACAGACAAAATGGCCGATGGCCAAACAACCAGAGCAAACAGC
>CACKRE030004736.1:66214-80884 GCA_902602495.3 Ectocarpus sp. CCAP 1310/34 | reverse complement strand
GTTTATGGGTCGCCTGCAGAGGGCATGTGTATCATCGCACGCCAGTGGCTGCAGTGTGTGGATGTCGTCGGCCAAAGGCCTCTCCCTGATGGCATGCGTTGTACACTGATCACACTCGACTCCGAGCAAGCAGCAGAAAAATAAGGCAACGTCCAAAAAAGTCAACACCGCACTTTGGTTCACGTTTGCAGGTCGTGTGCAATCAGAACTAGACAATACGCTCTGTTTCTGGGACGCGAGCAGAGGGTATGTGTGAGACCACACGCCACTGGCTGCTGTTTGTGGATATCGTCGGCCAAAGGCCTCTCCCTGGCATGCGTTTTTGACTGGTCGCGGGTGACACACGGAGCAAACACGCGGCGGAACAAGAAAAAAGACCAGAACGTAAACACCGCAACACACCTCGGTTCACGTTTGCAGGCCGTGCGCAATCTAAACTGGACAATACGCTCTGTTTCTGGTAAGCGAGCAGAGGGTATGAGTA
Source organism: Ectocarpus sp. CCAP 1310/34 (assembly GCA_902602495.3). Classification (NCBI taxonomy): domain Eukaryota; class Phaeophyceae; order Ectocarpales; family Ectocarpaceae; genus Ectocarpus; species Ectocarpus sp. CCAP 1310/34. Next base: position 80,400 of record CACKRE030004736.1, on the reverse strand, counting down.
TGCCCACACGCCATTAGCTGCAGTTGTGGATGTCGACGGCTTAAGGCCTCCCTCTGGCGTGCGTTCTGAACTGTTCACACATGCAGCAGGCACAACAATGGCTCTTTTCGGCCCAAAGGCAAGAACGTCAGCAGAGCAATGTGGCAGGGTTGACGTTTTCGGCGCGTGTGCGGCCAACACGACGCAGAACGCCCTGAATGTTAGATACCTGCAGAGGGTTTGTGCATGGCCTCATGATACTGGCCTCTGTTTGGCCAGCAGACGGTGTGGTTCCTCGTTCTGGCACGATATGGGTGTGACCAGGGGGTACCCCCCCCCCATTTCTAACAACGATATTCCAACAGGATCACCATTAGAAAATGGGCCAATTTTCTAACAGGACCGCCGGGATTCTTGGAAATATTCGGGCTGTGATAATTTGGGCTGTTGGAAAATGCCATTTTCCTCCGCGTAAGCAGCCCAAATTATTTTTTGGGCTAAGAACAGTACCCCCCCCCAAGTCCAACACCCCAAAAAATCACAGCGTAAGAAACCCCCTGAGCGCTTCTCTTTCCTTCCGCACTCCGCAACATTTTTTTTTGCCTTTTTTTTGATGCTGCGTCTCCCATCGCCGCGGATTCCAGGCCGCAAAACGACTTGACTTAATGAGAGCCGTGTTGTCGTCCAGGAAACGCAAACACCCTCGCCACAGGGGGGTGGAGAAGCGTTGTATTCGCGCAGTGAGCATGCAAACAGTATGTAGGGCAGTGAGCGTAGCATCATCTGGTGTGTATGTAGGGCAGTGAGCGTAGCATCATCTGGTGTGTGTGTCTCACATGCCGTAGAGAAGAAGATGTAAATATAACGATGGATGTGAATCTGACAGGAGCGCGCACGTGTTCTGTGTTTTTCAAATATTCAAAAGAAGACGGATACACGTATGCCCACGCAGCCTAACCATCACGCGGTACATACAAGAACAGTCAATTGTTGGCTGGTCGTTCGCGGTGGAGGCTGTTGGGGTGTTCGTTTCCCTTCTGTTTCCAGGCGGCTGTTCGACTTGGAGTCTTCCATGTTCTTTGAAGCAGCTGTAACATTGTTCTCTTTCTAGCACAGCAGGAGCGGGTAGAACAACAAAGAGCACCTTGTTTGGTCACAGGTATCCGTATACGCAGTTTCGAAAACGCACCGTCTGTACTCCGTGGTTGCTCTTTTGCTGCACGCTGGAGGAACAAAACAAAACACGTCCGCCCTCGAGAACAGTCTGACCGCTTACTAAAGTGGGTAGGCCATTCAAGCGGTAGCAATCTAAGAGGTGGGACGCCGTTATGGCTCGCGGCTGATTGATGGTGCGAGGTTAGCTGTCTGTCGGTAGGTCCCATTTGCCCTCTCTTCAACTCAGAACAACACCCGTCGCCTGTTTGTTGGCATCTCTTCTCTACTGCTGTCATCGACACGTTTGTGCCGCTGTGCTGCTGCTTCTGTTTTATTGTGGTGCTCTGTTCCTGGCTGCTCATATTGCGTTATTTCACCTCCTTCCTGGCCCTCACTCTTCGTGAGGCACAGGCAAGCAAACGCTGTGGTACATAGCTAACGAGCACCCACGACCCGCAGCAGCACAGCACAAAGTTGGAACGTTGGACCGAACATAGAACGACATTGTATGCATATGAACGTAGAACAAATATTGACGACAAAATAGGTCTGTACCTTTTTGGCCGGGGTTGATCGTCTGTATCCCGGTCGTTGGCCTTGTTTCCTTTTAGTTGTGTCTTTTTTTGGTTTTGTCAGTATGACCCAACGAATCCATCTCTATCGAAGCAAAGAGTCTAAGATAGACAAGAAATGAATCCGAAGCTTTTCTTTTCGTTTGGGTAGAAAAGAAATCGCGCCTGGAGGATTATTCTCTGGTGTCCACCTCGTTTTTCTTTTTTGAAAGGTGTACCCCCCATTTGGTGGAGCAGTTGGCGCGTGACCACGGACGGCGTCAGCGTCAGTTGGACCAGTACGGACATTAGAAAGTGCTGAGCGGAGACCGGAACGGTTTTGATTTTCCGTTCACGTGTCCTTTTGTTTGATTTGTTTCTCCCCCGTCGTGGTGGGTGCAATACGTACGTGTATGTATGACCNCAATTTCCGTGGTCACAGGCTAACGTACCTAGAAAAGGTATACCAAAATAAAATGGACCCCAAGGGTCAGCAGAGCGATAAAATACAAGAAAACAAAATATAATCAGAAACAAATAAAATAAAATAAAATAAATAATTAGACTAGTGGAACGGCCGCACCACCAGCCTGGGGGGGTAGCCTCCCACACTGCACGATAGCAAACAACAACGAGCAACAGGGGTCAGCGCTCACCGTCAATTGCTAGAAGTTATTGTACAAGGCGTCCCTCCGGAGAGGGGTAAAGACTAAAGACAGCACCGCGGCAGGGGGTGGTGCAAGAACATGCAAAGCGCAAACACAAAAATTTTGAACGAGAGTTAAGACTTTGTTACGGCTTGATTTTTGTCGGAGATTTTTTCTTCTCTCGGTCTGGGGGGGGTGGCCTGCACGGAAATAGTTATCGAGATCCAAACGACCGTCTTACGGTTCCTCGAGGTATATTTCTTGTGAAGGGAATAAAGAGGCTGATTATGTTGGTGTGAGTCACAACATGCTTCAGTACACGGTTTTGGCTCGTGTGCGACCAACAAGACACCGAGCGCCCTGTTTATGGGTCGCCTGCAGAGGGCATGTGTATCATCGCACGCCAGTGGCTGCAGTGTGTGGATGTCGTCGGCCAAAGGCCTCTCCCTGATGGCATGCGTTGTACACTGATCACACTCGACTCCGAGCAAGCAGCAGAAAAATAAGGCAACGTCCAAAAAAGTCAACACCGCACTTTGGTTCACGTTTGCAGGTCGTGTGCAATCAGAACTAGACAATACGCTCTGTTTCTGGGACGCGAGCAGAGGGTATGTGTGAGACCACACGCCACTGGCTGCTGTTTGTGGATATCGTCGGCCAAAGGCCTCTCCCTGGCATGCGTTTTTGACTGGTCGCGGGTGACACACGGAGCAAACACGCGGCGGAACAAGAAAAAAGACCAGAACGTAAACACCGCAACACACCTCGGTTCACGTTTGCAGGCCGTGCGCAATCTAAACTGGACAATACGCTCTGTTTCTGGTAAGCGAGCAGAGGGTATGAGTATGCCCACACGCCATTAGCTGCAGTTGTGGATGTCGACGGCTTAAGGCCTCCCTCTGGCGTGCGTTCTGAACTGTTCACACATGCAGCAGGCACAACAATGGCTCTTTTCGGCCCAAAGGCAAGAACGTCAGCAGAGCAATGTGGCAGGGTTGACGTTTTCGGCGCGTGTGCGGCCAACACGACGCAGAACGCCCTGAATGTTAGATACCTGCAGAGGGTTTGTGCATGGCCTCATGATACTGGCCTCTGTTTGGCCAGCAGACGGTGTGGTTCCTCGTTCTGGCACGATATGGGTGTGACCAGGGGGTACCCCCCCCCCATTTCTAACAACGATATTCCAACAGGATCACCATTAGAAAATGGGCCAATTTTCTAACAGGACCGCCGGGATTCTTGGAAATATTCGGGCTGTGATAATTTGGGCTGTTGGAAAATGCCATTTTCCTCCGCGTAAGCAGCCCAAATTATTTTTTGGGCTAAGAACAGTACCCCCCCCCAAGTCCAACACCCCAAAAAATCACAGCGTAAGAAACCCCCTGAGCGCTTCTCTTTCCTTCCGCACTCCGCAACATTTTTTTTTGCCTTTTTTTTGATGCTGCGTCTCCCATCGCCGCGGATTCCAGGCCGCAAAACGACTTGACTTAATGAGAGCCGTGTTGTCGTCCAGGAAACGCAAACACCCTCGCCACAGGGGGGTGGAGAAGCGTTGTATTCGCGCAGTGAGCATGCAAACAGTATGTAGGGCAGTGAGCGTAGCATCATCTGGTGTGTATGTAGGGCAGTGAGCGTAGCATCATCTGGTGTGTGTGTCTCACATGCCGTAGAGAAGAAGATGTAAATATAACGATGGATGTGAATCTGACAGGAGCGCGCACGTGTTCTGTGTTTTTCAAATATTCAAAAGAAGACGGATACACGTATGCCCACGCAGCCTAACCATCACGCGGTACATACAAGAACAGTCAATTGTTGGCTGGTCGTTCGCGGTGGAGGCTGTTGGGGTGTTCGTTTCCCTTCTGTTTCCAGGCGGCTGTTCGACTTGGAGTCTTCCATGTTCTTTGAAGCAGCTGTAACATTGTTCTCTTTCTAGCACAGCAGGAGCGGGTAGAACAACAAAGAGCACCTTGTTTGGTCACAGGTATCCGTATACGCAGTTTCGAAAACGCACCGTCTGTACTCCGTGGTTGCTCTTTTGCTGCACGCTGGAGGAACAAAACAAAACACGTCCGCCCTCGAGAACAGTCTGACCGCTTACTAAAGTGGGTAGGCCATTCAAGCGGTAGCAATCTAAGAGGTGGGACGCCGTTATGGCTCGCGGCTGATTGATGGTGCGAGGTTAGCTGTCTGTCGGTAGGTCCCATTTGCCCTCTCTTCAACTCAGAACAACACCCGTCGCCTGTTTGTTGGCATCTCTTCTCTACTGCTGTCATCGACACGTTTGTGCCGCTGTGCTGCTGCTTCTGTTTTATTGTGGTGCTCTGTTCCTGGCTGCTCATATTGCGTTATTTCACCTCCTTCCTGGCCCTCACTCTTCGTGAGGCACAGGCAAGCAAACGCTGTGGTACATAGCTAACGAGCACCCACGACCCGCAGCAGCACAGCACAAAGTTGGAACGTTGGACCGAACATAGAACGACATTGTATGCATATGAACGTAGAACAAATATTGACGACAAAATAGGTCTGTACCTTTTTGGCCGGGGTTGATCGTCTGTATCCCGGTCGTTGGCCTTGTTTCCTTTTAGTTGTGTCTTTTTTTGGTTTTGTCAGTATGACCCAACGAATCCATCTCTATCGAAGCAAAGAGTCTAAGATAGACAAGAAATGAATCCGAAGCTTTTCTTTTCGTTTGGGTAGAAAAGAAATCGCGCCTGGAGGATTATTCTCTGGTGTCCACCTCGTTTTTCTTTTTTGAAAGGTGTACCCCCCATTTGGTGGAGCAGTTGGCGCGTGACCACGGACGGCGTCAGCGTCAGTTGGACCAGTACGGACATTAGAAAGTGCTGAGCGGAGACCGGAACGGTTTTGATTTTCCGTTCACGTGTCCTTTTGTTTGATTTGTTTCTCCCCCGTCGTGGTGGGTGCAATACGTACGTGTATGTATGACCTGCGTGGTGGTTTGGCTGTGTGTGCTTACATGTATCCATCTTTCTATGAATGTTTGAAAACACACACGCGCGCGCTGCTCCTGTCTGGATTCATTCGACCCGTCCCACCTTCACATGCAGTCATTCTTCGAATGTGGAAGTATGTATTTTTGATATGTATGCACATATGTCATGGGAATTGAATTGTAGCTAGTATCAACGGTATTGCGAAGTAATGAATTCCCTGATGAGAGTGCGGGCGATGTAACTCCCGATGGAAGGATAAAACAGGGGACAGGACCTTTGTGGTCATTTCAAAGGGACGATGTCCCCCCCCCCTCCGTACTCAGGGTGGACCTTTTCAGCCACGTGTTCCGTCGAAAATCGAAAATCGACAATCGAAAATGTCACTGATTGGACAAAGCTCCAGTGTTCCGCCGCCGGATGTTCGATCTGGGGGTAATTAGGGGTAAGTGTTCCGAGTATTCTCCGATATGGAAAAATCAAAAGCGAGCACGAACAGACTTGAAATGCCTCCTTTTCGATTCTCGTCTAGCCACCTACAGACGACTTGGCGATGCAAGCAAGAGCTTGACAGAACGCTGACATCCAGCAGAGCACGGCATACGTCGTTTGAGCGAGATCTGCTCTAAGTTGAGAGAGAAGGAGTTATCACCGTGAAAAAAATTCTTTGTAAACGCAGTTTAAGGGCCGCTGTTTCGGCGTTGCTACATCAGCACGCAGCATTCAATCACACATTGCTCGCTTAGTTCGCAGCGTATCGACGCAAGACAAAGACCCCCCAACCCGCCTGATCATGGCCGTTGTTCGGAGCTATCGTTCGCTGTCTTGGATGCCGTGTGGTGGCTCTCATGGTCATGGTTTGAATCATGGCAACTGGCATGCACGGACCTTGTTCGCCTCTTGTTGGTTGATTTTCGATTTCGATTCCCCGCCCGCGCTGTTTCACGCCATGATCTACCCCCCGGAAACCGTTGTGGACAAGTTTGCCACCTCGCGAAAGCCCGCGTCATTCTCTTGCCGCTCTCGTCTTCCACGAAACCTTGGCTACATGTCCTCCATCAGAATAGTAAAACATCCTTGCCCCAAGGCTACCCGTTCGTAGTTGGCACACGCAGGAACGAATTAGATCAAGGGCGTGCGTGGTCGACGTTGCGATGAGTCAGAGCCGGGAAAAGAAGCGTGCGATTGTGCTTGCTCCTCGCGAAGGACACTGCTGATGAATCTAGCGTGACTGATGATCAGAATAACGCGGAGCGTCTCGACGTGTGCCTTCTGATTTTTTTTTTTGTGCTCCCGCTTTGCAGATGATGTCGGAGACGAAGAGATGGAAGAGATGCTGCAGGAGGGGCCGGCCGGTAAGGAGTGGGGCGGCCCGACACGAGGAGGGGTGCTGGGCGAACCCACGAGATTCGGCGATTGGGAGCGCAAGGGGCGATGCTCGGATTTCTGAACATGACGGCCATTGTGGCGCGTTTGCACGCTGACAAATTGTTCCGCCGGCAGTCCTGAGTCGCTTAATATCCCACGAGGAGCCCCAACGAGAAACTCGGGAGCTTGCCTGTAGACCGATTGCGCGTCGGCCACTACAGCGACGTTTGGAAAGGCGGGCGTAGCGAAAATTGGGACACGGGGGGCGATTTGGTGTTCGCAAAAAAAAGGCCCACAACCAGGGACGGGAACCCAGGGGAACGCTTCGGTGCCCGCTCCTTCTTGCTCTCAAGACTAATATGATTTTGTCAGAACGGGGCTTTCGTGCTCGTTTTAGTATGCACACTGATGCTAGCACGGAAATGTTTCTATCCTCAGGGTCACGGCTGCAGCCCCTCCATGTGGTCTTGTGTGGTGCCTGCGCTGGGACGATGGAAGGTTCCTGTTTGTTGTCTCTTGTAGTCCCTCAGAGCTTGCTGCGTCTTGCTATTGGGGAGGACCTAGCACATGAGGGTCGAGGGGCGAGATCAACCCTTCATGGTGTGGGGGCTGCTAGTGCCTTTCCCCTGCTACTTTTTTCCCTTTTGTTGGGAGTTGCTTCGCCCATGTTCTCCTTGGTTCTTCCAATCGGAATACCGGTGATGCCCGTGTATTCAAATCCCTTAGCCCTAGCCCACCCTAGGGGCTCCCATCTGCTGCACCGGGTGGATAGTAGACGGTCGTCTGAGGAAGTATCCTTCCGTCACAAATCGCTTTTGGCTCAATCAACTCTTGACCGGGCATCTGGTCTCCGTGGTGTTTGATTGCATGCTGTTTGATGCTGGTGGTCTACGCGTGCGGTCAAAACCTACTCGGTGGCGTGAGCGTCGCGGCCGCGTTGCTTCTCGATATATGAGGGAAGGGAGATGGGGCCGTGCTGTCAACGCCTACGCGGTTTGTTTTCGTCGGGGTGTGGAGAGGATGTGAGTATTGTTTTTGTTTGGGGAGCCGATCGACTTGTTCGCCCGCGGGTCGCCATTTGCAGATGCGAAGTACATCTCATATTTGCGTCGCGCTCTCTCGCGCGTACTGTACACGTACAAGGTGTTGGCCTTTTATTGCGTGTTTTTTTCGATCCACGGGCACCACTGTGGTTGCTGGGACCTTGTGATTCGAATGAATCGTTGTGCAGAACTGATTTGGTATTGGTCGTCTTTCGTGGCCTGCGTCTATTTAGAACGGAACATGGTTGCGTTGGACTGAGTGTGACATGCACTTATCTTGTCGTTGACACATGAGGTCTTCTTGCGGATGTGCAAGACGCGTAGCCCATTGGCGATCGACGAATAAATGGAAAATAGCACAAAACTACTTTTCTGGCTGCAAGCGTTCGTCCTGACAGGGCAGAACAACATTTGTGTGGTTCGGGCGCAATCGGGCGATGTTGTCCACGATTGCCCCAACCCGGCGAGGTTGTGCTTTCTGACGTTGCCAACCTCGCTAGGTTGTGCCACCCAGGTTACGCAACCTAGGTTGTACCTACATGTGCACGTTTTCGGGGCGTTTACAATGGGTGAATAAACGTGCACGGGCCACCTGTGTGATTCCCGAGGAAGCGGTCGGATCTCATTACGGGTATCCAGCGCGCAGGGTTTTATTACCATTCACTGCAGAGAGAGAGTGTCAATGCACACGCCCCTTTCGACTGCTACGCTGCGTTTTGCAGGCAATGTTGTTGTTGTTGTCTTCGCATTAAAAACCGTTCCGATCTCTCTCTACCCAGTACCTTCGTATGTCCGTACTGATGCAACACTCGACGCGGTCGATTCCCGTGGTCGCAGGCTAACTTTCCCTAACAAGGTACACTCAAATAAACTGGCCCCGAGGGGTCCGCAAGTCAATAGAAATCAACGACAGATATTCTGGAGTCGTCCACTCCCTCTGCGCGCTATGCGAGGTAACAACTGAGACTAGGAGTCACCATCACGGGCCGGAGAGAAATAGGTACGCCCCAGACGAGGCCATCTGGGCACAGAAAAAGAGAAAAATAGTGATAAAAAATGAAAACAGAGGAAAAAACGAGAAGAAAATAATAGGAAACAGCAGTAAGGAAAGAGAAAGTGAAATGAAAAAGAGCGAGGACAAAATGGGACCAGGCCGAAAATAACAAGAGATAAGAGACAGAAAAAGGCACACGGTGGAGGCACCAATAACGAACAAGCAAACATGCAAACATGGCCACCAACCAGCGATACATTGTAATGGTACGTCATCACTAGTGGGGGGTTGGTGCAACGGTGCAGCGTTGGGGGGTGGGGAATTGGCTAAAAGAAATTCAATCCGGCACGTATCGCGCCACTCGGTCCGTCTCTTCTCCTTTGCCTTCTTCCCTCGCCGTCTCGTCCGTCTCCTGCCCCCCTCCCGCCCCATCGGTTGTTGGCTTGTGGTTTCGTTTGAGCGCCCGTTGTCGGCTGGCCTCTTCTTCCTTCTCGTGCCAGGAGGTCATGAACCTCTCAGCTCCCTGCAGCACCGCCGCATGCCAGGGTACTCCTCCCTCCACTTCGCGGCTTCCGTCCACTTTAACTTCGGTGCCGTGTCTTTCGGTAATGGAATTTAGTGATTGCTCAACATGTATTTGCCGCGGAGTATATAGTAACGCGGGTGATAGGATGTGATACCCATTACATCTGAATACTACCACCAGTCAGTGTGTAAAACACATTTGTACTCCAGTTAGTTCGCCGAACTGCCCTAGACTACACCTAACTAACTAACTAGTCTAGACTAGTCTAATCAGCACATGCGCAATACCCATGAAGTCTAAAATACATCAGCGTGTGTGTGTCGTCCCATGACTTTGGCGACGTGCACAGTCAGTTGATGCAGGTCTTCGTCGTTGCAACGGGTCAGCAGTGCCGCTATTGTCAACGCCGATGCCACCGAATCCGTGCTGTGTAGCCAACAGAGAAGGGACCACCGGGCTCGGAAAGAAGATTTTTCTGGTGGCAGCAGACGCGTATCCATGTGGTATCCAATGTACATGAATAATCTCCACATCCATGAAAGAGAGGGTCGACACGTGATCTTGGTGCACCAGTGAAGATCCAATATATAGAAATCAACGATTTCACATGTCAAATCTACAACCAACCAACGAAGCGCACCCGAAAGAGAAGCAAACGAAGCACTCACAGGTTGTTGTACATTTGGACTTAAATGTAAATTAACACTCCACCCTGTTTTGTAGTACTTTTGCATCCATCCTCATACAGCTCATCGGTGAAATAACTGCGATCCGATGAGCCCACAGGAATTATAGCATGTGTTGCACGACCGTCGTGTGGGCGTTAGAGGGCTTCTTGCAACCCACAACAAACTAGCGGTGAAATACTTGCTGTCCGATTTCTTGCTCCAACAGAACAAACCTCAGCCAGCCGCGCCCGTGGGAAAAAACTTCGTTCGCTATTGGCGCCGACCTGTTGTTGGGGCATTTCTGCCGTGGGGAAATGGACGGCTGGTTGTTGTGCTGAGGGGGTTAACGAGCGAGCGCCCGTATCAGAATCAATCAATGTTTAATGTACTGCAGCAAGCAGTATTATTAGACTATACATGGCGGTATGCTCTGCTGTAGCAGTATTATGTATGGCGGTATGTACTGCTCTGCTGTACTCAGGACTCCGCGTGCGTACGTACGTGTACCGAACGGACCCAATCGCCCTACCCTTGGGCAAGTCCATTCCCTACGGCTCCACCTACTGCTGCTGTGCTGTGGTTATCTCTCGAACGGGCCGGGCCGTGTTGTCAATATCCTCATTTTTTTCTCAGCACAATATCTGTGAAAAAAACAACAGGATACAGGTTGTAATCTCGCATAGAAGAAGGATTGATTTGTTATGAAGAAAGTGAATTGCAATGATGAAACACAAAAAAAATATCCACTCTGAATTTATTTCCTAACCCATCCATACAGACAGCCTCCAGTGCGGACGACTTCGTCGAATGCAATGATTGGTTGTGACGGTCGAAATACAGTTGTACCATATGTCTCGGAACAGTCCCTGGTAGGTACTCCAGTAGGTGCACCTCGTTCGTGCACAAAACAACAACCTCTACATAGCAACCCGAGCGCTTACCCCGCAAGTAACCTAGCCATTACCTCCTCTTCGTGCGCCGTGGCCTAGGTTTACGACGCACAGTAGTGACCTAGCGCTTACCATTTCATAGCTTTGGGTAGGGTTGTTTTGTGTTTGGGTTAGGGAGAGGCTAGGCTATCAGTACGTACGTAATCGTTCTGATACTGCTGTACAGACAAAACAGAAAGCCAGCCAGGTTGTGGTACAACAGCGGGCCGGGTCATTTGAACCAGGGACCGATACTGCCTGAAGCACAGTGGTACATGTAGTTTGAAAGCGTTATACTCCTACTCATCATCGGGGTGTAAATACCTGCACTATCCACGTGGAGACAACAACAGCAACAACAACCACGACGACCACCTCTCCCCCTCCCCGGTTCTGGGCCTCGAGTTGTGGGGGCCGGAATGTTCCGAGAAGATTCCCGTCAAGTCAACCGTTCATCATGCATTCCTCCACTCCAACAGTCCACTGCTGCCATCCATCCATGTACACATTCTTCAACAGAGCAACAGCAGCAGGTGAGGAAAGAAGGCACTCGGCGGGCAACAACATTGACTCCGTCCTGGATATTTACTTGGTTGTGTGTGAGTGATGCTCTCAGCCCTTCGCAGTGATATCCGTATTACCCTAGCGACCAAGCTTTTTTTGTTGCGGCCCTTGAACTTTTGTTCTGCCAAAGCCGTTGTGGTTGGTCTTTTGGTCGAAGCCATCACATCCACTGTTGATTGTTTCTCCGCAGGGTCGTACCCACCAAGACTTTCATTTTCTTAATTTTTCCTCTTTGGATCCTGGTGGACAACATATAACGCAGCGTGCAATCCTAGTGACGACGCGGATACTCTTAAAACCGAAAACGGTCCACCATCAGTATCAAGGTGAGCCCCTCCTACAGAACTGGCGTGCTGCTTGTGCTCACCAATTGTTGTATGTTTCGTAATAGTTTGTATGCACGCGCCCTTCACACAATATTCGGTCGTCCTGCTGTAGGATATCATGGTTGAATTCATTTTGTTTTTTTGGCCGGCGGAGCTAGACAGGAGCTAGATGCACGTCTTCGCTGACTCCTACTACTCTTTTCTCTCTCCCCTTTCTCTCTCGCTGTCCCGTTCGTCCTACCTAGTGCTCTCTGTAGGCGTTGCGCGTGTTTCAGCACAGCCAGGTAAGACGATCCAGCAGTGTGGGGTGGCGCTGGTTCTTTGTTTGATCGATTCTCGTGGTTGAGTCCATGATGGAACAACGTCCGTATCTTGGTCTCTTTGTTTGGGTGTAATACTACTCTTCGACCACACATCCCCCTCTCAACACCGCGGTTTGTCGGGGTGTGTTGTATGGATTGTTATTTCGACCCCCTTCCATTGTGTCCTTCCAAGTTTTGTGCTGCTGGGACGCCAGAAGTCTCTTGCAACAAGAAGGGGAGTGAGAACAGCAGCAGCAGCAGCAGCAGAGCAGCGAGGCAGCAGGGATATCATTCCCCTGTCGGATCATCGTACAAACGTCAAGAACAACCGTCGCCAAGAGACCGACAGAGAAAGAGGCAGCGCAGCGCTTCCCGCACACGCGCATCCCACTACTCGCCTCTGTTTTCCCTCTTGGACTTGGGCAACCGAACCCTCTTGTGGCGCGTGCCCTCCAGTGCACTCTCGGTCCTACTGTAGCACCGCGGCGGTGAGCGGACATGGGAGATAGGCTTGCGGCGAACCAAGCACCATCGTCGTCGAGAATAGCAACAACAGCGGAGCAAGCAGCAAGCAGCAACCTGAGCCAACAGCGGTCCGCTATCGCAGCACCTTCATCGGCAGACACAGAAGGTGAGGCATTTTTCTCCATAGCCACTGCCGGCGCGGCGGTGCCGAGCGTGGATCCAGGTACTCTAGGACATTGCTAACCGGGATCCTCCAGCTTTTTGACCGCAAGCATCTTCCGTTGGGGAGCGCGCTTCAGTTGAACAAGCCCTTGATGTGTGTTCAGATTTTTTGCATTTATTTTTTGCGCCAAACTCGACCCCCCCTCTCTCTCTCTCTATCTCTCCCGGCGTATTGGTTTTCTTCGGTTTGTCGATTATGAACTCAGCAGGCAGCCGCAGCGGGGTTGATTCGATTGACGCAGATGCGTGTGCGTGTGCGTCACGATCTTCGCTGAAAGGCAAGACGTCTGTGCGAGCCATTCCGACCACGCTCACGCTACCCTCCCCCGCCCGCAAGCGCGCACAACCGCAGCTTGTGGCTCAGCAGCATACATAGGTTTACACACACACCCGACCTACACGTGCGTGGATTACTTGCCCCCTTGAAAGGACTACCTACCTACCCTCACGTTGCCGGATGTTTTGTGATCCGTGTGTCCTGCTGACCCCCTTCACCATGCAGCCCCTCTTCCATTGTCTCTTAAGCGGATTGATTGGACCGTTCATACATATCCATACATACGGAGTAGTATATCCACCATGAACGCCATGCCTGGCACGGTTTAACAAACCGTAATTTTTAATTGCAACGGTCTTCCGGCGTCCAAAGTAAAGAAATACCGAAAAAGAAGCAAGACGTAACCCCTCGCACATTCGGATGTCATCGAATGAATGGTCGCCGCCGACAACGAACGGACGCCAAGTTGATGACCAACAAGTTTCGTGCGTTGTTGCGCATGGATCGGAGACCCCACACGTGCAACACACACTCACATGCAACCGGCGTCGCAAAGAACAGTATCGCTACAGCAGTAGATATCTTGGTTCCTTCTTCCATCTGATGCCATCGCTCGCAATCTGGCGTACGTATGTAGATATGTAGCGTCTTGCTTACTCTCCCGAAGAGCCCCAGCGGTGGCACAGAAGCACGCAGGAACGATTGATTGCATCGATGTAAATTGAATTAGTCTCCGCACCCACAGGAATCGTCGAATTCGCGCAGCGCACTTAATACATCTAGACTATGCGTACAGTGTGGTAGTAGTTGTTTATCACGTCATCATCGGCTGGTGCTATAGTCTAGTCTAGATAGAGGACTACCGGCTCCGGTTCCCGCCGTGAGCGATACCCTCACTGAGCTCCAAACTATTAACACCAAGCAAGTTGCAGGGGTGGGAAAGGATGCCCATCGGTATGATACATCGGTCGCCCCGGTGGTCTAGTGGGTAGCCTCGCAGCCTGCTAGGGGCCATGCCTGCGTTCGAGTCCCGACAGAGTGAGTTTTTCCTCACTTATTAGGTCTAGACTATATCCTGGTCTCCGTTGGCAGCGATGCGCTGCAAAACGCGTTGTTAGGAGACTTGATCGACGTCACAAGTCGCGAGGGAAGAGATTGCTGTGTGTGTGTTTTTTTTATTATTAGCATCGACCGCGCTAACCGGCTGACCAAT
>CACKRE030004736.1:44181-54214 GCA_902602495.3 Ectocarpus sp. CCAP 1310/34 | reverse complement strand
CCCCCCCCCCCCCCCCCCCCCCTACCGTCTCTTACTTCCTGTAGCCGCAGCGCAAACAAAATATCCCGGGATGCAGTTAGGTTGTCCGCCGCAAAGAAACCTCTCGTGTCTTTGTATATTCGGTTGTACCGGCTTTGGGGTCCGAAGGGCGACGAAGACAGAGAAGAGAGGGAGCGGGAGCGGGAGCCCCAGCCCAAGTTCGCACTCAAGGTCCTTGTGCCGGGCATCACGGCGGGCTGCCTCATCGGGAAGGTGAGTTTCAGCTTCCTTCTCCTGCCTGCCTGCCTACAACCCTGCCTTGTTTTTTTGCTCGCGCGAGCCATGATCTTAATTGTCGTATCGTATGCCCGTCGTATGCGCGAGCCATGGTGTGTTTGTCGCGTGCTTCTTGATGGGGCAATGACATTCATCTCTTAGTCGGGCTGTCCCTTGGAAAAGAGGAGAAGCTGGACCATGCAGAACAGCCACGGTCTCCCTCCTCTCCTCTCCCGCAGCTGCACCGGGCTACCACGTTACATCTCTACGTCGTCCCTGAGTCGTTCGTGGTGGTGCTGAGGACGAACTGGACATGACGGATCGGATGCTGCCTGTCAGAACCAAAGATGGCATGCTAGTGATGGCCTTGGAGTGGCGTTGCTGTCCTCTCCTTTTCCGGGACGAGGCGTCGTGACTTTCCCCCGCAACCTTGTGGTTTGACGTCGCGATTTCACTCCCTGACGCCTAAACCAGATGTCTTACGCTACCACATATGCTTCCAAGCATCGAAGAGCGCCCTGTATCACAAGGGAGATCCATTTTTTGTGTAGTCGTGGTCCAGCTATGCTTTTGTCCTACCTGTAGGCTAAGTGGCTCCGTCAAAGCAGGGGTCCATCTCCGACTGGAGATGGATTGCTCACCTGAGTTTTTCTGTCTCCCATGGTCTGCGATTTCATCTGCTGTCCGCCTTCCCGCCCGACTGTTTTTGGTCCCTCCAACCGCGTGCACATACCACCCTCGTTACCTGTCATGCGGCCGCGCTACGCGCGTAGGGAGGCAAGATCATCAACCAGATCCAGACGAACACCAACACTCGGGTGAAGCTGTCGCAAAAGAACGAGTTCTTCCCGGGGACGCACGACCGCGTCGCCCTCGTGCAGGGGGAGCAGCCCACCCTGGTGGCAGAGGCCGTCGCGGAGATGCTCCGCCGGCTCAGAGAGGTGCGTCTTGTCTGCCTGTTTGTCAACCCTCCGTCTTTCTTCGTGTCGCCTTCGCGCCGCGGGAGAAAACATGACAAGTGATTCCGGCTTTACTCGGAAAACGAGCGGGGGGGGAGGTACACAATAAACAGGCCTGCTTCTTAGCAACGAGGTGTTTTTTCTACTTGATGGCGCAACCGCCAAGTACCTTTCGGCTCACTGATGTGCCGGTTCTCTTCCCCCCCCCGTTCGTCTCTCGTTTGTGGCGGGCATCGCTGTCACTATCCAGTAGCTCTTCTCCTGACCCCCTCCTCGCCTGACCGGTCGCCCACCTCACGCTTCATTCCATGCCATGCAAACCTCGTAAACCCAGGCTGCCAGGCCGACCCCGCAAGCGCCGTTCATGGGCGGGGGAGTTCCGTACTCCACCGTGCACGACGGGTACGGCAGCGGGGGGCTAGACGAGCCCTACGGGAGGGACGCCCAGGTCATGATCAGGCTCTTGGTGCCCCTGGCCGCAGGTGAAAGCCGAGCCTCCCGGCCCCGATCCTATCCTATTACCCTTCCTTGGGTTACGTGTTCACGGCGTGCTTTGCTGTGCCTGTCCCGCCCATGAACGCCGACGTGTTTGTAGTTCTCTCAAAGTTTGGGAGTGGTCTCAACGGACCTTCTGACTTGTGCTGCAGCGCTGCTTTTGAAGCAGAAGCAGTCGCGCTGGTTGCGGTGCCGAGCACGGAACATGTTAATGATTGGGCCACTGATTACACCGACCGTTACAGCGCCCGACGGCTGTCGTGGGCATCCTTTAGTGTAGTCGACCTTCACATGGGCGTGAAGAGTGAAAAGATCGCCAAGGACAATCTCGCGTACTAACTTTTAGTAAACGATTTTCTTGCTTTTTTCTACCCGTCTTTGGAGACCTTTTTGCAAACCCACATGCCCAGGAATTTCTCCATTAACGGTGACACGCTCAATGTTCGTTTCGCTGGCGAGTGTTGAGTAGCTTCACTCCTTGGCTTCCCGCGCTCACCGGTAACAGTTGCTGCTACCTTCGCTTGTGAGTTTGGCGTTTCTCGCATCTGCGCTATTCAGTTCTAACTTGGCTCTTGCGCTTCACACCAGGTGGACTGATCATCGGGCGAGGTGGGGAGACCATCAAGGCCATCGGTGCCAGGACCGGTAAGACTAAGCCGGCGATCTCCCGTTATTGTTATTGCCAAAACCCTGTGCGCGAAAACAAAACATTTTTGTGGTTGGTGCAGGTAGTACCTTCCGGTCGAAGTTATCCTTGTGTGCCCCGCACCGTGTAGGGATTCAAGGAGCTACGGTCTCATGGGTCGGTCACGCTTGACTACAAATACTAATACTCCTTTCTCTTGACCCGCCTATATGTTAGTGCGACCACTAAGTTGTTCCGGTGATTTTTATGGAGTTTGCCCTCTCGTGGGGGTCAGCCTGTCACCACGCCGCGCGTCCGCGTCAGTTGGACCATGATGGGTGCCTCAGTAGGAGGAACTCACGAGGCAGAGATCGGAACGGAGGGTTTTCATGTGGAGACAACAACCAACAACGAAAGCAAAACACCTCGATCACAACAACAAACGTCTCGCAGGGGCTCGGGTGATTCTTGCCGGCAAAGACGCCGATGTCGCAGGGGTGCCATCGGAGAGACTGTGCTCCATTCAGGTAAGCGAGACACAGCTCCGGTGACTTGGTAGGCTGGAGGCAGGTATGCAGCAGTGATCGTTGTTTCCGTGAATGGAGATCAAGCTCGACGAGAATCTTCCATGCCGAGGCGCTCGGTGGGAAGACTATCCGCAGTACTTGCGGCCAGATACCCAGATGCTTGCACGTGCCATCGACACCAGACCGTGCTATGTGCAGGCTGGACCCTGGACCGTCGGGTCGGCGCCTCCCGTCGCTTGAACAACTCCTTGTCTCTGCCGTCGGTTGCTCTTTTTTGTAGCCTTCCATGATCCGGGCACAGCAGCGTCGCCCGTGACTGAATTCACTTAATCCGGGCTGTGTTTTCATTGAGTACACCACGCGTTTGCTCACGCTCTAGGCTCTCTGGACACTCGCATCTTAAAAGGCTTGACTGCAACTACGTTCCATAGCTCACACACACGAAATCTGTTTTGCAGATCGTGCTTGGTGCTGGCTTTGTAGTGTCCATCTACTATTCAGAACATGTTCTTCGGGAGGCAGTAATCGTACCCCCTGGTGCCATGCCATACATCGACAGAGTTCCCTGGTTCATGCGGGTCTTCTTTGTGAGCAAGGGTGTTTTTATGTTTTTCTGGCGACGAGATATTTCCAGTTTCGCGGAGATCATTGTATCGTCATTCATTCGTTTTTTTTTATGTAGGATAAACGACACGGCACGGAAATACCTCCTGGGTTCCGTTCTCACATACTGTGAACTATCAGAGCAGATAGAGCCTAGCTGATGGGTCAGCGCCCTATTTCACTTTGTTGTGTGCACGGTATCCTGCTATTCCAGCACTTACCCACGTCAGGAACATAGCACCTATCTCAGCACTGCCAACCTAGTTTTTCCGCATCAGCGCCAACCTACCGTAGACGACACAAGATAACACACCCCGGTGATAACATTATGGGTTAAATTTTGTTTTTGACCGGGTGTGGTGTCCTGTGGGGGGTGTGGTATCTTATGTAGCCCGGGTGGTAAAGTGCAGCTCGCTTGGGCCCTTGAGGGGGTGTGGTAGCACGTCCGAATACCCACAGGTTGGAGTGATATAAAGGTGTTTTAACACTTTTTCTAAAGTTGAACCGCTGCTGCCGCACACTTGGTTGGTATTGCCGTGGTGTGATAGCATGCCTGTACGAACACTTCATGACTTGTGGTTCTGCGGAATGTGGTAAAACAATGGAGCTCAACGGAGGTGACGAAACTCCTGAGCACATGACTCGGTGGCCATAGAGTGCGCCATCCGTCCTGCCCCCTCACACAAAAAGTAGGCTCCTGCATACCTTGCTATTGGGTACGACCAAAAGAGAGTTACGCAGATGTTGTGTCACCCCGGTGATAGAAGGAGGAGCCTGCGGCGTAACCTCCACGGGTGTGTTATCTTATGTAGCCCCGGTGATGAATCGATGGTTGGTCAGAAACGCCGAAAATTATCACCGGGGTGTCGTATTCTGTGGGGGGTGTGGTTGCTTATGTGGGTGTGTTATCTTCTGTCGTTAGTACCAAGGCCGGCACATCAACCTAGAAATCATCCACCCAGCGCCAACCGAGCAACTATCCAAGCAAGGTCCCCATCTTAGTCGCGTCAACGCCAACGTAGCACCTATCTATGCCGGCACACCCACCTAGAAGATATCCCACGAACACCGACCCAGCACCCAATGTCGTCACACCAACATAGCGCCCATCGTGTGGGTTTTGGTGATCGTCAGGGTTTTTAGCCTGTTTCAAGCCCTCAAGGGTCTAGGTGCATGTCTTGTTTTCCACCCCTTGGGTCGACGGGTATTAAATACTTGTAGACTATTATGGTTAGATCGTGATCGTGGTCATGACCCAGTCACGCATCATTGGCCGAATCATTATTTCCGGTATCACGAGTCATGACTTCGGCGGTCATGACCCGATTCCGTGGCCCGTTCATGACCGTCTCATGATTTGTTTTTTTTTCTTCTCACTCTTGTCATTAATTTTCTTCTCACTCTGGCCAGGATGTCGGATCATGACCGGGTCGTTCATGATCCAATGCCTTTCGTGATTGTGTTCATGACCCGTTCATCACGATGAGTGGATCATGACCGATACGCGATCACGTCATCACCCCATCGTGACCCGATGGTCTGTCAATTATCAGAGTTATTGCATCAACACCAACCTACATAGCGCCAATGCCGGCACAACAACCTACAGTAGAACCTATCACGCACCGATTGTGCGGGTATGTATGTATGCATGGGGTCAGGGTTGGGGTTAGCGTTGTCAGCCGGTTCCATGCCCCCCTATACTACCGAAGCAGACGAAAATATTGTTTCGGAGTACCAAAATTATGCATTGGTTGCAAGACGGTTGTTTGCCGGTTGAAGGGATGGACCACGATTTGGTTGAAGGTTGTAGAGCAGGGCAGCGGTTCGACACTGGGAATATTTATATTTTGGCCTTTTTTTTTCTGCATGGGGCTATTACTAGGTGCATGGCGGATTTGCACACCCCTGGGTGCATTCATACGTGCGGCCTAACCATGACCGAGTCATGGCTCGGTCATGAACTTGTAGTTCTCTGGCCATCGCCAGGTAGGTCATGGCCGAGTCATGACATGATTTGATCTTGTGATAAAAGTCATGACACTATCTCGGTCATGATCGAGTCATTACCCAGTCATGCCCGGGGTTATGACGGCCATGAAAAACCCTGGGTGCCTTGAAGTCATGACCCATGATCGGGTCATGACTCAGTCATGATCGCGATCATGACCAAACCCTGATGCACTCATGATCGCGATCATGACAAAACCCTGGGTGCCCGAGAGTCATGACCCGATCATGATTCGCGATCATGTGGTGCCTACAACTTTTGGATCTTGTCCGGCCTTTTGCGAATTACTTGTTGTTCAATGCCAGAATGAAGCTCACGACCACTCGAGGTGTTGGGTTGCGTGCCCAGCTGCCCGACCAGCGAAGCTTTGCCTTAGCCTTAGCCTTGGCATCGCCTGTGTTTCACGACGACTGCTGTAAGCACCGTCAGCAAGTGTTGGCTTAGTTGTTGCTGCGTCGGCTTGGCTGCGTGCTCATATTCTTGTGATTGGGTGTGGATGTATTCACGGAGACAGACCCACGCGCCCAGAAGGCGGGAAAACGCGCCCGTTCTTGCCCACAAGACAGGCCTTCATCTGGTCAGTATCAAAACGCACGAGCTGAAGAGTCCACTCCGTAGAGGGTGACCAAACTACCATATAGAAACCCTTCGCCGAGAACCGGTGTGACAATAGGGGCCAGTGGTCATCTATTTGCTCAGGTTTGGCCTTGACATGGATACAAATACGGTAGTTCCAACATATCCAGTACCAATGGCTTTGTTTCCCCACATGCAAGTATCCCAAAGTTGAGCTCTACACTAGACTACAAAGTAGTATAATAGTAGAGTTTAGGGCTTCCGAGAAAGAGTTGTGTGACAAGGCTACACTTACCTACGCCCATCTGCTCGAGAAACTCCTGATAGGTCGCGGCTAGCTTGCAGGCGGCAGGGGCGTATGTCTGTGTGTTGGGTGTGGGGTACAGCAGTAGTGTAGGTGCCTCTCGATCTTTCGTTCCGTCTCACCCACACGCTGACGTGCGTGGTGCCAGCATCATCATGCGGCGGAGTGCAGATGATGCACGCCCCAAACTGCAGACCGTGCGTGACGTCAGCAACAGGAGGATAGAGGGCGAGTGGAGACTGCACGCAGGCTAGATATATCTGTTGTCTACTGTTGTATTCTACAGAAGAATTGGTTGTCATCTACTGTTGCTTGCGATGGAGATCGTGCATCCTATTGCCACATTCGATCTCGATATATCCGCGAATCTCAAAATCGAAATCGCTGAACTCTTTTCCCGATGGCCGATTCTGAATCGAGATCGAAATCGGCGATTATCGGCGATTCCTACCTGTATATGATCTTTCTAAAACCAGGGCCCTTCAAATACACATTACCCTCAGTTGATACGTATGGTATCTTGTGTCAACCGTGTACGGTATTTGGCCAAGATCGATAATCGGAATATGGGCCACGTTTGTGAATATCGGAGACAATCGATAATCGGCACTTGTTGGCCGATTTTCCAAAGTACCTTCGAGTTTTATGTACGTACAGAACAGGTCCAACATTTTTTTTTTCTCCCATCATGGGACTCTGTCGTCTGCCCCTCTGGCCCCTATGCTCCACTTCTACCAGCTAGACGACCCAACCGGAGTCACATAGGAGGGGGGGTTGGACCACCTCCTGCGGTTCTTGCCTGAGATATTTTATCGCGAGAAGGGTACAGCAATCCCTTCCCTCGCGACTTATGAAGTCGATCAAGTTTACTAACAACGAGCTTTGCAGCGCGTCGCTTCCAAAGGTCCAATTAACGTCATCAGTTTGTTTATTTTTATTCTTTTTGGAGCATTTTCTTGCTGGCGAAGAGCCCCCTGAGATACCCCGTGGGGCTTCATGAGACAAACATGGAGCAATGGAAACAACAATGTAGCGTGCAATAATGCAATAGTAGCGACCTTCAGTTCCATGGCTGAGAGCGTAGGTAAGGTTGGTACAGCTGCACAGGCGACACTCGAGTTCCTCAATGTGTGCGGTATTTAAGTATTATACACAGCAGCAACCAAAAGGAAGACTAAGCGACCACATGCGTGACGGCATTTTCTATTACTTCTTGTAAACAACAGCCAGTACAAGAACGGATATTTGAAATCGGTGACGAGCGAACCGGAACGGAGACAACATTAAGACATACTTGAACCAAACATGGTCTGCATAACAAGAGAGGCGACTTCTGCTGCTTCGGAGTTGTTTGTTGAAGACCAAACCAGAATCAGCCCTTCGCAAACACCGCGCTTGTCAGTACTACTGTGTTCTCTCGATGAGCACTTTTGGGTTGCGCAGCCATGCAACTAGAGTACGCCGTGATACGACCTACTTACGAATTGCTGCTGCTGCTGCTGCTGCTGCTGCTTTACCCACAGTTGGTTGAATTTAGGCATGGGTATGATGCCGGTACGAAGTGGGTGGTGACTATGTTGTTGTTGTTGTTGTTGTTGTCTTCACATTAAAAACCGTTCCGATCTCTCTCTACCCAGTACCTTCGTATGTCCGTACTGATCCAACAGTACACGCGGTCGATTCCCGTGGTCACAAGCTAACTTACCCTCAAAAGGTACACTCAAATAAACTGGTCCCGAGGGGTCCGCAAGTCAATAGAAATCAACGACAGATATTCTGGAGTCCTCCACTCCCTCTGCGCGCTATGCGAGGTAACAACTGAGACTAGGGGTCACCATCACGGGCCGGAGGGAATTAGGTACGCCCCCGTGGTTCAATCTTCACAACGCAAGCAGAGACAAGGCCATCTGGCACGGAAAAAGAGAGAAAAAAAGTGAGAAAAAAAAGAAAACAGAGGAAAAGACAAAAAGAGAAAAGGAAACAGCAAGGGAAAGAAAAAACATGAAAAACAGCAAGGACCAAAAAGGACCAGGCCGAAAATAACAAGAAACAAGAGACAGAAAAAGGCACACGATGGAGAGACCAATAACGAACAAGCAAACATCCAAACATGGCCACCAACCAGCGATACATTGTAATGGTATGTCATCACCATGTAGCTTGGACTGGATAAATATGTATTTGAGGGGATTCACGAACGAAACAAAACAAACGCGCCCGGCGACCCAGATGATAATCGGGTGCATCTGAAGTGTCCGTGGCAGTGTACACAACGTCGAAAGTGTTGCGATACTCCTAGCGTCTTTTCTATTGTTGTTGTTGTTGTTGTTTTTCTTCAAATTAAACTCGTGTCAGTTGCTAATCCCGAATTCTAGCAAAGACTCGGTCCGTGGTCACAATAATGCCTGAGCCATCATCAGAAGATCTAAAGAACACACACACATAAAATTAGCAAGAAAAGGGTACGCAAGCCCGAGGAGGTACACCTGCAATCCCTGCAGCACGTTCGCGTGCTCACAACTAAACTACACGCCCACACACTACATACACCGGTCGCCCCGGTGGTCTAGTGGGTAGCCTCGTAGCCTGCTAAGGGCCAGGTCATGGGTTCGAGTCCCGACAGAGTGAGATTTTTCTCGCTTATTAAATCCTGGTCTCCGTTGGAAGCGACGCGCTGCAAAGAAAGCTCGTTGTTAGTAAACTTGATCGACTTCATAAGTCGCGAGCGAAGGGATTGCTGTACCCTTCTCGCGATAACAATATCTCAGGCAGGAACCGCAGGAGGGGGTCCAATTTCCCCCTCCTATGTGACCCCGGTTGTGTCGTCTAGCTGGTAGAAGTGGAGGATAGGGGCCAGAAGGGCAGACGACAGAAGAACCCAATGATGGGAGAAAAACAAACAAAAAACTACAAATCGACTACAGCAGCAGCAGCATCACCCCCCTTGTCCCGCATTTAACCAAAATGAATGTTTGTCGACTACAGCGTACTGCTGTCTGAAGTGCTGTCTGTACAATAATAAGACCATGGTGCATGGTACACAAGCTCGGGGCATGGAGCTGGTGTCTGAAGTGCTGTCAGAATAAGTCCATGGACATACAATGAAGAACACCCAACCAAAGGCATCATTGCAATTGACAATCACCCGAATCTATCCAGATCATCTGTGTTAAGCACAGCAGTGTAAACATCGACACTGACTGGAATCGTTCCACATTGAAGGGGTCTCCCACGATGTAGATACACAATTAAAGCACCCCCGGGGGCTATCCGCTCCATCTCTGCCGCGTCTCTCTACAAAACCAGTGACGTCATCACACACATCCAAGACCTGTATTCATGAAACAAACGGAAGAATAATTGACAACACGAGAAGAGATGTTTGTCTGTGCGCCACGGTTCGATGCCGTCCGCCTGCTCCGGTTCCGTTGCTCCGGTGCCGCTGCTCCGGTGCCGCTGTTCCGGTGCCGCTGTGGCCAGTCCTAGCACGACCAAACTCGACCCGCTCCGCTTCGTACACGCTCTCGTTGCTGACCTTCCCAGTCGGTTCCTCGCTTTCTCCCTCGTTGCACTTGGGCTGAAAATTCTCGCGCCGAAGGGTCAACCAGCCCAATCAGCTCGTCACCACCTGTTCCCTCCTCCTTTGATGGCAAAACCAGGTTACTGAGACAGTACAGC
>CACKRE030004736.1:22300-35971 GCA_902602495.3 Ectocarpus sp. CCAP 1310/34 | reverse complement strand
GCGAAAATCATCCTTGGATGCTCCAAGCGCACAAGTAATGCAGCCGTGAGTGCAGAATTGGAGATCCAATCCCTACGGTCGGAAAGAGACGCGAGGAAGCTGACCTGGCAGTATCGCATGTGCGGGATGGGAGAGGAGAGGTTGCCGAGAATTGTATGGGAGGCGAAGTGGGCAAACAAAAAGAGGGGTAGACAACCCACGGAATGGGTCAAGGTTGTAGAGGACGTATGGAAGGGGCTCGACATCGACGAAGATGAAACGCTGGAAACGGAGGGTCTACAGGGGTTCAAGGAGAAGATATCTGTTGCTTGTGCCGAGAGAGAAGAACAGAATCTGAGGAAAGAATCCAAGGATAAGGAGGGTCTAGAAGTGTACGGAATGTTGAAGGAAGGAATAGGGTTCAAGGACTACCTACATGGACCAATGGATGCAGGAACAAAGCTTAAGGTCAAATTCAGGACCGGGGACATAGGCCTTCGAGAACGTCGACGAAGACATAGGACGATAGACGACGAAGACGACGAGTTCACATGCGATAGCGGCTTCGAATGCGAAGACCGTGTTCATGTAGTCGCGGAATGTCCGTTGTTCAAGAAGGAGAGGGAAGTGTACGTGACTGAGCTAGGAAAAATGGATGGGACGTACAGGGAGATGTTTGAGGCATGGAATAGAGAGGAAAGGACGGTAGCTGTACTGGGGCATAGGAGGTGGGTTGAAAAGGCGGGAAGGGATATCGTTAGGATAGACAGACTAGGGAAGACATTTTTGAGCCACCTTTGGCAAAGTAGAAAGGAACGATTGGCCATCGGTGATCGGTCCTGTGGGAACAATGCTCCGTCCTCTCGAGGACGCGTGGTCAATGGTCTAACTGCTAAGGCATGCAAAACATAGGAGTACGCCCGTCCCCCGTCCCCACGCGCGGTTGTCTCACGCAACCCCCGGAACTTTCAGGGATGCCGCCTCAAGGCTTCGCCCAAGGGAGCATGATGGGCACCGGGATGACCTCCATGTACCCTTCCCCTTACGGTGGCGAGGTTGCAATCGTGGTAAGAGCCTGCGGTCTCGGGTGCGGAGGCCGATCAATCAGTTGTTGAGGAGGGGGCCTTTTGCCGCGCGAACCCTATTAGAGCAGGGGCAGGGTGAGCAGTCAAGGACACCACGTCTATCTGCTCACTCGCACGTGCTGCCTTTTCTAGAAAAAGGTATTTGCGCTATGCGAACCTTGCGTTTCGGCTATTAGGAACTGAAAAGTTTCGGTGTTATATGTCTGTGGTTGTTGTTGTTTGTTTTTTTTTCTCCCATCATTGGACTCTGTCGTCTGCCCCTCTGGCCCCTATCCTCCACTTCTACTAGCTGGACGACCCAACCGGGGTCACATAGGAGGGGGGGGTTGGACCCCCGCCTGCGGTTCATGCCTGTGGTATTTTTATCGCGAGAAGGGTACAGCAATCCCTTCCCTCGCGACTTACGAAGTCGATTATGGTTTACTAACGAACGAGCTTTGCAGCGCGTCGCTTGCATCCTAGACCAGGATTTATTTAGTGTGAAAAAAACTCTCTCTGCCGGGACTCGAACCCATGACCTGGCCCTTAGCAGACTGAGAGGCTACCCACTAGACCACAGGGGAGGGTTTGTGGTATAAGATACCGTCTTTTTTTTTTTTTGCAACGACGCGGCCCCATCTGTTCTTCAGATGAGAAGGCGAGATTGACACACGTATGATACGAAACGTAAAACACTGCTCTCAAGCGGTTTATTCAGTTTTGACCCCGTTCCCCACAACGTTGGCGCCCACGCCCGCCCTGCTGAGAGAAACCCCGTGCGTGCTTTTGTGCCCGCACACACAACACAAACGCCGTGCCCGTGGAAACCCCTCAGCCCACGACCGCGGGATTGCAGCAAGGCCATGCTCCAGAGGTAGTCATGGATTCCGGGGACATGGTGTCTCAGATGCAGGTAGGTGTGTCCGCGCGCTCTTTGGTTTGATGTCTTGATCGCTGGCCACACGCTTTACCCTAAAGACATCGGTCTTGAAGTTATTTATTACAAGGAAGTAGGAGTGTTTTGTATTCGAGTCCGCGTCCGTGTGTTTTTCTTTGTTTAGCATGGATGGCCGCGGTACAACCGGCTGACGAGCAATTTATTACGTCGGTCTGATTTGATTTCGAGTTTTTTGGCATGGCACTAGGCGGCGGCCTTACGCGGCTCAAATTTTGCTATGTGGCGAAAGGATCAACTGCGGCTGCTGAGTTGCCAGGTCAATTTTTGCTACGTAGCGACATCCCCATGTTCCGTGAGAAAGGGGTCCTTCACTCGTAGTATGCATTGGGATTTCAGACCGCCGGGTACGAGGGCAAAAATATCTCGATTACCAACAGAAGTGAAGACGACGACAGCAGCAGCAGCGGCGGCAGCACCAGGAAGCGCCAACGGCGGTTCAATATAAATACTTGTGCATATTATCAAAGAAAGACTAACTTCACTCAAGACATGGTCACAACTAGTTGAAGGATGTGTTGAGAGTCAGTCTTTACAGTTAATGGGGAAAACACGACTGGATTGTTGGGCAGGTGGCCATCCCGGATCACCTGGTGGGGGTCATCCTCGGAAAGAGAGGCGCCACGGTCATCGACATGCAGAACCAGACCGGTGCCCGCATCCAGGTTAGCCAGCGGGGCGAGTATATCCCGGGCACGACAAATAGGTGAGGCGTGGAGGGGTTGAGTTACCTCTAGTGAGTTGAGGACATACTCGATGATAGTTTTGCAGGCCTCGGGGTGTCCCTGCAGCCTGCCGCGATACTGAACACTACTGTAAGTGCTTCCAATTAATATAACCCTTCGGCCGCTGCCCACCGTTTTGGCGCAATGTTTGCGAACCCCTCAAAACAGATCGGTCACGATATCCGGCACCCAGCGTGCCGTGGCTAGCGCCCAGCTGATGGTTCATGGCTTGTGCAGTCAGGCCGCACAGAACGAACTCCGTCAGGTGCAGCAGCAGCAGCAGGGCATGCAGCAGCAGCAGCAGCAGCAGTACTATCCACAACAGCAGGGGCTGATGCAGCGGCAACGTCAGCAGCAGCAGCCGCAGCAGCAGCAGCACTTGCCGCCCTTCTATTGAAAAACCGGAACAACGTGAGATGGCAATAGCGCTGCTTGCTGCATTGGATTTTTCATCTGAGTCGTGGTCGGTCGGTCCTCTCTCTGCACTGGAGTTCCCTTCACGTGTTCGGGGCTAGCAGGAAATTTGTTTGTTGCCGTTGCTGGTGCCAAAAGAGGAGAACAGGGGGTGGGAGAAAATGCCCCCCGCGCGCGTCACCTTGACAAGACCCGCAGCCTTTAGCCAGGGTGGCCCTGCCCCTTCAGAGAAGAAGAGTATTGGTATGTTATTTATAGTAGGAATAGTCGTGCGGGGTTCGTTCCGTGCTCTAGGCACGCTCAAGTTGCCGTTTGTCCGAGACAGGTCGCAGAGAGACTCTGCGGTTTAGATCCAGTGACGACAGGGGCGTGATTTATTGGTGGGGAAAAAAAAAAAGTGATTTTGTGCGTCGTTTGGTTTAGCAGGATCGGGGCGCTTGGGCGCAAACGTGTGTCTTGTCGTGGTGGAAAATAGAGAGAAGGCTGGCGGGTTCTTGCTTCTCTCGGCAAGCCCACGGAAGAAACCAATGTCGCAATCTGTGAGTAAGTGAATCGAGTGCAAGCGTGTTCTGTGTTTTGTGGGCGTGTGTTGTGTGGTTCGCCGTGAGCGAGCACGGTTGGGTGCGCGGCGGGGGAGAAGGCAACGGCATATATATCGCACGGCTCCCCCCCCCCTTTCCTTCCCGGGCAGAAACCCTCGGCAAGGAACCGCGCACTTGCAAGACTCGTACATGGTTTCTTGTTTCTTTGGACGGCCCTTGTTAAGATCTTGAACAGGGGAGAGGGGGCGGTCTTATTTTCCGCCCTGCTCCGATATTGTCGGCAAACTTGTCGCGCCCCCCAGGAGCCGTGTGGGTGGGCCCGGAAGGGTTCCAGACGAAAACGAAAATGAATTGGCTGGAGATGGGGCTTGGGTGATTGGTTGCGTGGTGGGATACGCTCCTACTTTTTGTCAGCCCGGGGCCACCTCTCTTCCGTCGGCAGAGTCAGGGGTGTATCGGTCGCGGCGAAGATGACGTTGCGATTAGAAGGAGTGCCAACAGGGAGGGGTGGAGACAAGAACGCTTCCCCTGCTGGTGCTCGCGTGCGGGTGCGGGTGCGGGTGCGAGTACTGGTATGTTTTAGTTGCTCGCATGCGAGAGCACCCGGCTGGCTGGGCGTCCGCTGTGGCTCTGCCGTTGTTTCTTGTGAAACGTGTGCGCTGCTGGTGGTGGAAGTGTGGTCCCCACTGGTATCCAGGAGTGGGGTGTGTCTTTCGCTTCCTAACATCGTTTTTCTGTTTGTTTTTTTTTGGCTGTGTGGCTAGTAGTAGTGAAGCCAGGGGATAGATGCGTGGGCACCCTCTCCCTGTCACATGAATATATCAAGGATATATACTAGTAGCTGGTGGCATTTTTCTTCTGTATCTTTTGCACATGTGTGTTTGGTTTTGCACGGGTCATCTTTCAACGGTGATGGACAAACCTCACCGTCTATTACTAGGCTTTGGGTACTGTTGTAGTCACATGGGAACGATAGTTACTACCACTTATTTCGATGTTATCATGTTTTGTTTTGGTTTTGGGTTTTAGTGGGGTCCCCGTACATGAGCGGGTTCGCCACGGGTGCGCGTGGTGGGTGCGGTTCGCAGACGACAGCACTGCATGCGTAGCAGGTAGTAGATGGTTCGTTACTCTCTTTTGAATCGTGCTTTCGGAAGTTTGTGTTGTGTTTGTGTTGTGTGTGTGTGTCCCGTCGTCTCCCGCCTTCTTGAGCTGAAAACGAAGGGCGACGGGGTACGGGTGGGTACGGTGTTGGTCTCCATCACTAGGCGCTTTTTCACCACTACGTACTCGCCGCCGCTGCTGCTGGTGCTGCTGCTGCAGCAAGAAAACGTGGTCGGATCTTGGGGTGGTGAGCATACTATCGATCACGGCACACTACATACCTGTACCATATTGTCATATAATGAGTAAGTATCCGTACTACCGGTCGGTATCATATAGCAAGAAAAGAAGAGTTTCATTTTCATGTTGGTCTTCACTCGTTGGATTTCACAAATTGAACGTATTATTCACTGAACGTCGCTCTGCTGCTACGCTGTGGTGTAGCCTGGGCAAAACACGTAGCAACGAACTTTAGGATATGTCACTGGCTGGAGGGAGTCTCGCGGTGCGTTCGAATGGCGAGACAAGTCCAGCTGGGTCGCACCATAGATTTTTGTTTGGGTCCATCCGTGTTGCATTCATTAGTTGGAGGGTGGACTAAAGGTGGGCAGTAGTTCTTGGGGAGAGGGGGGGTGCAGGAGTTGGTTGGTATCGGGGCATTTGGCACGGAGGGGGTGAGATGATGAGCTGCTCACGTTTGTTTGCCAAGGGAGCGGGGGTGGCATCCGGTGGAATCGACAAGAAGGTCCAAGGCCTTGGCATGTCGTCGAGAAAGTGGGTGGGTCCATAGTTGACCATTATGTTGTGATTGGTTGGTTTTGGTTGGCACATGCACATGGATGAGATCATATGCATTCTTGAGGTTTTTGTCCTTGCGCATTGTTGTCGTGCATACCTACCCGGAAAAAAAAAAAAATGAAATGAAAGTTGGGTGTCAGAAGTCAAACAGTGAAAAAGAGGATATCACTGATGCTAGCCAGAAAGAGGAAGGGGAATGGGGGCGATTTGCGCGTGCGTATCGTTCGGTGTTGACCTTGCAAAGCAGCTGCAGCTGTTGCTGTCCCAGAGTGTGATATTTGTCGCCATGCAGAAACTGTTCGTGGCCCGGCTGACGTTGCTGCGTACGCTTTCCTCCTGGCAGCGAGCTTGTTGAGAAGCACTCACTCGTCGCGGTTTGTTCCAATGGTAACAACACATGTGATCTGCAGGGAGTGGTGCTGCTCCCGCTCTTCTGGGATTATTTACTCGATGTATGTACGTGTGGCTTTGGGGGATTGCTGTGGTAGTAGCGTTGGGTCGGGAGCCGTTCCCCCTTTGTCTGTGGTAATTGGATGGATGGATGGATGGGCGCTTCGCCGCCCAAAACGGAGAGGATTGGTGTTCGTGCGATCGCTCTGTGAGCGGCCGGTTTGCGCTGTGGCCTCCACGGCGTCAGGCTAGATACAACCAGGAGTGTGCGGTTTGGGATGGTTGGAACGACATGCCACGGACTACATGTATACCTAGTTTGCATGCTGTTCGAGGTAGATACGAGGTAGGGAGGGGGGGGGGGTTCTTGTAGACACCGGCTGTCATGCACCAGGAGGAGAGGCATGGCGCGGAGAGAGGGAGGGAGAGAGATGGAGAGAGATGGAGACAGAGTCGTTGTTGCGCGTCTTGTCTACCTTGCAAGTAGGTGTCTATCTTAGTAGCCGAAGCACAGCAGCAAGCCCTGGACAGACGAAGGACGATAGGGATGAGGGACAGGGGGGGCACGCGACGGGGATTAGACACGACGCACTGCCATCAGGTGACGATTTTCAGGACAACTGGAGAAAGAGGAGACCAAAGAGGGAGGTGTCGCCCTTGATGTTTTTGTGGGCGGGATCGAGGCACATTTTAATTTGCCGAGGTGTAGGGTATGAGAAAGGACCTCAATTGGCATTTTTTTTATGGGCTCAATGGCGCTCTTGTTTGGGACAAGCTCTTTGTTAGGGGGACGAATCAGCTGGAGGGAGTGTTGGGCCTATCTTTTGTGTCAAGGTGTAGCCTACGTAGTCTAAACTTCTCTTTGTGCGACGCCGCTTGCAAGCATACAATATTTACCGAAAGTTTTCGTGGAAACAACACGACAGCAGCAGTTAGTTGACAGCAGCAGTTAGTTGTTGTGGTTTTGTTTCTCCGATTTACCCCGCGCGTCGCGGGCGCGTCGCGGGAGCTTTTGTTCTGATATTCTACCACGAGTACATCAGAAGCGTGTTGTGGTGCTAGCGGGCTCGGCGGGCTGTATGGTGTAGCAGGGTTAAGGTTATTTGCGTTTTTGCGTTTTTGCGTATTTTTTAACCTCTTCGTTGCCGTAGGTCTGTCCGGTCTGTGGCTACTGTGATGCGTTGCCAGCGAGAACTCGGCAAAGAAGCTTTTCCAAACGAACCGGCAGGCGTGTGAGCATGTTTGCCATTGACCAATGGTTCGGCTGGTGTTCCGCCGTATGCACGCCAAGGTAGCCAACAAAATGCAATTGGTTTGTGAGCTATTTTGTTTTCTGGCTGGACATGATGGATGGCTGCAATTGGTCGGCGCTCTGTGAGTCTTTCCATGTGCTCCCTTTCGTAGTACTCATGACTCAAAAATCTTACGTGGCAGCAACGGCATTGTCGGCGCTACACAACGTATGAGCATGTTTGCCATTGACCAATGGTTCGGCTGGTGTTCCGCCGAATGCACGCCAAGGTAGCCAACAAAATGCAATTGTTTTGTGAGCTATTTTGTTTTCTGGCTGGACATGATGGATGGCTGCAATTGGTCGGCGCTCTGTGAGTCTTTCCATGTGCTTCCTTTAGTAGTACTCATGACTCAAAAATCTTACGTGGCAGCAACGGCATTGTCGGCGCTACACAACCTGGCGTCCTCGGCAGATCCCAAACCATGCCGCCTCGCCGCCACTGCACGGTTCTCCATCCGCCAAAATATAGATCATGCAGCGTCACGTTGCCTTGCAAGCGATCCGCGTAATTGGGTGGTACCCAACGTTGTACACCATGTTTCCCCCAGCCCATGGACTGTTTATCCTCGGACAAGAAACTAATAAACAGGATCAAGGGACCATCACAACATTACTGTACACCTAAAACACCAACAGACTCCTTGAGGCCGGATTGAAAGAGAACACTCGAGGCACATGTCGATAACCCTATCCAGACAAGAGTGCAACATGGAAGACAGCTATCAAACCTAACAGTTCCAGGTTTACAATAACCAAATGAGTGAAACTACATGGTCTGTTGTTTAGTTGAGCCACGTTCGAACGGTTTCGTCCATTCCCCACGAGATGGCGTCATCGATAGGAGTAACAATGAAGGGGACAATTCCCAACCCTACAGCGGTGGGCACCCACTTTCTCGCCAGCTTTGGCAAGAGGCTCTTCGCGTGATCGCTGGCCATCGCAGCACTCACGGCCTTTACCTGCAAAGGAGAGCGGTTCGGCGGAAAGATGCATGCAAACATGGCGGCATAAGACTGGCGTCTTGTGGTTGGTCAGGCAGTCAGCCAGGTGGTGCGCTGAGACTGACTTTTTCTCATTGGCCAGCCGCGGTTTGCGCGGTCCATGCCAACTAAGAAAAAACGCACAAACAGAAGGATTCAAAAACAAGAGGGCAGGGAAGCCACAAACCCTACACCCTTGAGGTAGGACTCATCCACGAAGCCGCAACGAGTGATTGTTGAGAAACAAACTAAAAAAATGTTTTCTTCTCAATCCGTGGTCAAATAACATGAGGAGATCATGCGTTTGTTTAATAAAAGAGGCCGCTAGATTCAAGACTTTTTGGGGGGGGCTTTCAAGATTGCCACCCCCACGAGGATTGCAAAAGTGCATTCCTACTTTTGTTTTCCACCCCACAGGTTTGTTGCTACCCTGATCGACCGATGCGAAAGGGCGCAAAACGCAACACAGGAAGGAGGGAACGGAAAAAAACTTCCTTCGACATGACTGTACGAAATGATCGGAGGAACACGAGTGTAGCAAACAAGCCGATCGCGCCGGGTTCGTCGAATTAATTGTCGCTGGCTTCGTTGCGATGATGAACACGTTTGTTTCCATCGGGCACGCATTGAAGTGGCGGAGGAACAGAGGGCGCCCGAATGCTAAATAGTTAAGAACGCGGTGACGACCATCATTGTGCCTATCGGTCTGAGTTGACTTGTACGGGCGCACGAACCAATCAAGAACGACCAGCTAGAAACACTCATGACGTGTTCAGCGGCTATCAGTTTACGCTACGGCTATCGGAATGACCCGAGACGAAGCAAGAGACAGGGGACGAACAAGTGTCGTCCATGAGCCCTCGCAACCAACCGCAAACGAACACTGTAGAGTCAGCAGCAACGACAACAAAAGAAACAATAACAACAACAACAGCCTCATGGACAAAGCCCCAACAATAACCAAAACACACTCAGGGTGCTACGCCGCAGCAGCTACCGGGGGGGGGCGCGTTGGCGAGGAAACAGAACAGGAAGGTGATACGCAGACCCTATCCCTTACCCAACTTCCCCGATTGCATGCTTTATCCAACATGTTTACTTAATAGAAAAACCCTGCCAAGGCTGCTGACGGGGGTGTGAGGGCATCAAAGCAATGGTGTCGGGGATTTGCACACGCTGTAACTCTCATCGATCAAGGTGTTGACTGCCGTCAGGACTGTTGCACTTCTCCCTCGGCGAGTCGACCACAAAGCAAGCCGGTGCTACGCAGAACATACAGCTGTAACTGACCGCAATGTTGATGGTCAAGCCCGGCACAGCAACACTCGCGAGCGACTGCCACAGCAGAACGTCGAGGCCTGTCTTTCCCACGGCCACCATGCCTTTCCCCTTGGTGTAGTCCTTGTAGGCCTTGTCCACTGTGTCTCCGCAGACGTAGGCAATGCTGACAGCGTCTGAGAGGCAAGCGGACAGAGGAGGAATGTCGGGAGAACGACGACTTCGGTTTGGTGCGCTGTGGTTTTTCTTTGTTTCCTTCGCCCTGATGCCTGCAATAGCACGTCATGCTGCTGCTGCTGTGCAAATATCCTGCCAACCCTACTTCAAACGGACAGCCGTTTGACAGCATCGCTCAAGTCCTCTGCTGCAGTTCCACCGTCAGCGCTCAAGGAAACTGGGGCACCCGAATCCTAGATATGGCCACCACGGATGCATCTGAATGATGAAATCTGGCAGACAGCTTACTTCACGCCTTGAAATGGCAACATGGGCATCGAACATGCTGTCGGTTCAGGCTACCTTATGCGCTTCTATGCATAGCACTAGCATCAGCGGGGGCGAAAGAAGACGCCAGGGATCGAAGGACAAACGTCCAGGGTGGAGGTTCCCGAAAAAGCGGTCTGAACAAGGCGGTCGCCCTACATTCCGCGGGTGAATTTGACTGGCAAAGACGGAATAATCAAGTTATTCTATGTACAAACGGAGTAAGGCGGCTGACAATAGGAAGGCGGTCATCATCAGCTGCCCCACCACCACCGCCTTACATGGGGACCCCCACGTCACGAGAGCGTTGGGAACGAAACGACTAACAGAAGTCAACCAAGTGAATCTGCGGCCTAGAGTCTCGGGCGGACGTATGGACGGTGGACTTACACGAAGGTACGACCAGCCTGGGTGCGATATTGCGGAACGACTCCCCGACCTCGTTGGCGTACCCCGCATATCTGAGTGCCGAATCTCTCCACACGTCGCCGTCGCCCTGTCGTCGTTGTTTTTTTCGGTGGGAAAAAGGCCGGCGAAAAATCGTTCTTGAAAATACAGCGTCATGGCATGGCGCGTCTTGCACAATAACCGTGGATGGCAAGAACGTAGCTGTGACGGCCGCCATTGTGACAAGTTGTTGCATCTCTGCTCTATTTCGCGCGGTGTTTCAAATCTAGTGCTTCAAACAATTTTTGTGGCGCATTTCTCACGTGTCTCAACACAAGTACTACATGACCAGCGTTTGCCATGTTGGCGAGAAGCTAGTCTTAAGAGTAGTAAGGCGACATTGACCCCCCCCAAAAATTGCTGATTGAAAGGAACTTGCATGGAATTGTTGAACGAGTGAATTGCTCTCGTGCCCTATTGTTGCCAAGACATGTTCATACAGCTAAACAAGTAGTGGCGATTGTGCCTCACACTACATCCAGCAACGCGAACGAGCGCGACCTGTATGTATCTTGGGATGCTTTCCACCTGTGTCTGGTCTCTACAATTGTACTTGTTCCATTCTCTAATCCGAATGTACACGGCTTCAGCGGGGTGGCAGCCAGACTGACCTCGTCGCCCTCGCTCGCAGCGGCAGTGGACGTCGCCAGCACCATGGGCCCGCTGCCGCCCCATCCCACTCGGCCTGTCGTCTCTCCTGTTGAAGCGGACGCTGCTGCTTCGTTCCGATGTAGAGGCAAACAAGTCCCCGCCCCAGCGGCACTAACCCTTCTGCCACTGCCACTACTGTTCCGGCGGTTACAGCAGTGGCAGATAGGAACCCTGGCTATCGATCTATCGCGGACCCTATGCTGCTCCTGCAAGGCTAGCGCGGCTAGCGGTGTAGCCCACGTACCCCAGCACCTTATCGGGGGCGAGCCACGCCTGTTCGGCACCGACGGGAGCAAGGGTACGTACCGCAGCAGATGAGATTCACGGACGGCAGCAAAAATGTTCACAACTGACGTGTTCGGGCGATAGGGTGACACAAAACTGCTGCTGCCTGCTGTGGCAGAAGGCCTAGTCTAACGTTTCGGCAATAGAGGTGCCTCAAGCTCGCTCAAGCGCATAACAGCTGCACAGGGATGGGTTGCGTCGTCTGGTCTCAGGTGCTTGCAGGTCTGGCTGGCAGCAAGCAGACGCTGATGAGAGACTATTCGGCGTACGAGGTGTTTCGCCTTGTGGGGCAAACGACAAAATAAGACCCAACAAGCTCATGCATCAGGACCTGGTGGGAAACACGAGAATAACCGCCAATCAAATGAAGCTTCGCTCTTGTTCTGTTGACAGCAGCGGTGTTTCAGCAGTTCGTCTGCATACCTTAAAGAGAGGGGGAGGGCTGACGAGGTGAGGGAGAGGAAAAGGAGTAAAAGGAGAAAGCTGCTGCTGTGCCACGCCAGTGCAACAACAAGCGGTTTGCTCGGGGATAATGGGTTGACGGCTTCGATATTGCCCAAAAAAAGATCGCCGACGGATCATTCTCAAAGCTTTCCAGAAGCCCGAAGGGCAAGCTGTGTCCAGCAAACCACTTCGGAAGTCGTATCTTATATGCAGCTGCAGTGTTGACGTGGTTTATGAAGGTGTCGCCCAACGACGGGATCCGAGGACACAAACCTTCCGATTACATCGCACTAAATACACGCAGGTCAGGCAATAACCGAGGCTCGAAAACACGCAACGATTCCAGTCCCCCCTGTACCCTCTCGCTCGCACTCACGTTTTGGGGACCATGCTGCGAATTAGACGTCAACGGCCACGCAATGCCGATGGTGCACAGGCCGGCCTAGGCCCCATTAGCTTCACATACCCCGGGTGCTTCACGGAGCCCCCTTGCGTGCCTACTATTTGTCGTACAAGCGTGTGCTGTTCACTTCCTTGGCGGTCTAACAACTTACCGGAGAAGACGGAGGACATCGCAAGCCAGACAGATTAGCTTTTGTTCCTGATTTTCTCGTCCCAAGTGCTATTGTGCGGTGTATCTGCTGGAGGTCTATACACCACCAGCCGAGGAGTGCGGGGGATCATATCATCATATTGTATCCAGCCCAGATCTCCACTTGTGCCATTGTGGACGGCGGACAGCAGTAGTCGAGGCGTTTTAGGGCGAGCGCGTTGGAGCTTCATATCCCCCTGAGAGTTGGATCAACTACGAGGGTCGTGTGCTGCGAAGGGGCAGCGCAAAGGAGAGCAAGAGTTGTTTCTGTCGCTCCCCTGCTGTCTAATTCGAAGTAAAAAATAAACGCCAACGAAACGCGGCGGGTTAAGACACACACATCATTATGTCATGTGCAACTAACGGCCCAAGCGGAGATGATGATATCGACCCGCTTGACGCCTACATGGACTCCCTCGCCGACGAGGTCACCCAGCAAGCCGAAGATGACACCGTCCAGTCCCCACCACCGTCACCGTCAAGTCAGCAGCCATCCCCTGCACAGCTTGCGGTTGCCGACAAGGTGGCTGCTAGTCCATTCTGCAACTTAATCCCTCCTGCGACCACTTCGTCTGCCGAGGCTGCGGAGGCGTGCTTGAAGGTGCTGCTGCATCAACCCGGAGAATTTTTAAGGTGCGTCTACCTCGTGCTATCCCCTCCGAAGCGAGCATATAAATGTAGGTGACACAAGACCCCACACCCCCTGGCCCTGGACCGATCTTCAAAGCTTGATTCCTCAATGGAGAAGAGGATGCATGATGAAACGAACAACGTACAGTCGAGGGACCCTTTTAGTG
Source organism: Ectocarpus sp. CCAP 1310/34 (assembly GCA_902602495.3). Taxonomy (NCBI): domain Eukaryota; class Phaeophyceae; order Ectocarpales; family Ectocarpaceae; genus Ectocarpus; species Ectocarpus sp. CCAP 1310/34. The sequence goes on along the minus strand of CACKRE030004736.1, from coordinate 22,749 downwards.
CCGGTACGTGCACAGAGCGTTCACCGGCACTAAATCGGGCACCCGGCACTATTGCGAATAGTGCCAAAACGGCACTATTGAGGGCTGGCCAATCCCTCATTAGTGCCGGTACCGGCACTAATGAGGTTGTGTTCGATTTATGGTGTAGCGCCCACGCTTACGGGGCCAACAAAGAACGAAATGGATCGACACTATTACTGTACTGTTGAGTGAAGTTCCAGCATGGGCGTGGGCAGAGTTGAGTTTTCTTTTTGTTGTCTTGGGGCGCTCTTTGGTTCTTCATTTTCTTCTGCACCTCACTTATTTGCTTATTTGTGTACTGTCGTCGGGACAAATTCTCTCCTGTTTGCCTGGCGCACCCGCTTCGATGTTGCAAGAAAAAAAAAACAAGCACGACAGGCAGCGCACCGCAAAAAATCAAACAACCGTTACCACAGCTGTAACCCCTG
>CACKRE030004736.1:393-19603 GCA_902602495.3 Ectocarpus sp. CCAP 1310/34 | reverse complement strand
CACACTTGGCGCTGAAATCTGGCCGCGCACGAGGCTGAGACTTGTTACTCCCCCCATTCGTGGCCTTCGGACGTTTAGATTGTGCCTTCCCAGTGCTGTCTGCTGCTGACACTTTGCGCTTGCCGGCTTTGGCGACGCACGCGCTGCAGATGCGGTGATTCTCGTTGCCTACATCAACCACACTGCCGCAAATGCCGTGCAGTCGCCCGCCACATCCTCCCTGGCAGCCGTGACCATGAGGGTCTTGCGGCGTGGTGTCCTGTAGTTGGCACAGTTCACCTTCCGCACAGGGCATGGTACGCCCCTGTGTAGAGCTGTTCGGGTCTGCAGCAGCACGTGTACCCTATTTCTGTGTGTGGAGTCTATGTTTTCTGCCCTGGGTTGTGCGTGTGTGTGTTTCGCGCGTGCGGAGTACCGGCACTATTGGGGGTGACAGCAGTGCCGAACCGGCACTATATCGGGCATGCTTTAATTAGTGCCGGTCTGGCACTATTGAGAGCTCCGCCTGTGTGCAGAGATTTTACCGGCACTATACCGGGCATCTGGCAATATTCAACCGGCACTAAAAGGGTCCCTCGACTGTATTTGAAAATGCTCATGATGAGACGGCTTCAATACCGTCGTTCTCGGCGTTTCCGCTTTTCCTGCTGTAGAGAAATCGAACTTTGGAAATCGACCCATGGGTGTGTGTTATCTCATGGCACCTGTGGTACACTTCCTCATCGTAGACATGGTACCAGCAGCAAGGCACGCGCGACGGGTGCCAATGGGGATGTTTGAATTTCGGGTAGGTCTGGTGCCAGGGCATCTCCAAATCCACAAACACAACGTGCGATCTCGCTCGCTGGTGTCTTTAACCAGTGCCCCTCACTAACCGTGGACATGCTGCCGTGGACATGCTGCCCTAGATTTCGGCATCAGTAGGTACGGCTCTGGCAGCTCGCCCACGAAGCCCGCCAGGAGTAAGGTTCTTCACCAGGATAGAAGGAGAGAAATCCTGGAAAATATCTCCAAGGGTCGGGTTAGCCCGGGTATGTCGGCGCTTTCGTTGGCCTTGTATCGTTCTTCCTTGTGCCCTGTTTTTTCCTTCTCTGAAATTGCGGCGCAACAATCCTCATTCCTCGTTCAACTTGTGTGCAGTCGGTTCGGGCACATCCTCACGCCAGGGGACCTTGAATCTCTGCTCCCTTCTCAAGACCCCGCTGTAGCCTTCCACGTGGCAAGACTGAAAACCCTCATGCTGTCCCAACATCAACGCCAACAGCAACAGCACCAAGCACCGGTTGCACGTTCAGCCGATGAAGAGGATGTCGACATGTCGCCTCCAACAACAGGGACAACGACGACTCCCGCCGTAGCAGCAGCCGTGAGAATGGGTGGCAGTGGCCGCGGGGGCGGCGGAGACAACAGCGGCGGGGCTAGGGTGCGCAACCGGCGGTATAGGAGGCTGCAGCAGCTGGCAGAAGGAGGGGTTTGGTTCAGCGACGAGGCGATGAAGGAGAGAGACCCCTGGCTGTGGTTCGAGTACGTGGGGAAACGAGCGGGAGAGGAGAAGCCGGCGCCAAAACGAGCGGTAGAAGAGGTATTTTTTTTTTTTTGCTGTTGTTTGCTGCGCCGTAAGAAAATCTACTCGACCGTTCCGGTTGTCCCCCAAGTGGCCCTACGGGGACAAGGCGATGGGCGTTGCTCAACGGTTGTTGATGTTGAGGCATTGCATGCGCGTCCTGGCGGTGTCTTTGATTCGGCCGCAAGTTCCGAGTTGTATTAATGGAGGTGGCAAATCAGCATTGCTCGCATTTCCGAAACACCGCGTTCACGAACTGACGCGCTCTTGGCGTGGTGATGACGTTACCCCTGATCCTTAGCTCCTGAATACTGCTGTACCCCCGGCCGTGTGCGAAAAGGTTCCCGGAAGCACGTCAGTTGGCACGTATCTTCAGGAAAGCTTGGGCTTCCTGTCCCAGAAACAACCGAATGGGGGGTGGCCCACAGGTTTGCCAACTTCTGGCGCTGGTGCTGGTGCCGGTGCCGGTGCCGGTGCCGGTGCCGGTGGTTCGAGGGGAGCTGGTTCGTCGTTAGGGATGGCGTTTCTCTCCGGCGTATGCGCAGGTGGGTTCGATGAGGACGGGGGGGGGAACGGGGGCCATTCTTCACGCCACGGCCGTACCTCACCGGACATAACTAGTTTGTCCAGACCGGAATTGGGAACACTGCTGCTAGCTAGGAGTGTCGTTTTGGGGTATCGTGCGCAGCAAGCGCTAAGCGGGGTGAATTGCTAGCCCCGCTGTAGAGCTGGCGAGAGGTACCAATGTCCTTCCAGCGGTGTTTGTGTTTGATGGGCAGTTTTGAAGCAGCCATCGGTGTCGAACCAGGTGCCAATACGAGAGCTATATATATCCACAGCGTCACCGCCGAGTTTGGAAGTGATAGTGCGGCCCGGGTCTGTCGAAGAGGAACAACTGAATCTTGACCAAGTCCGGTGGATCACGAATCTTGGAGCGCTTGTTGTGACCCCGCCCCCCCCCTCCCCGACACGCCTCATTGCTTTGTCTCGATTAGGAAAGCGCTTTATAAGCTTCTGGCAAGCATTATTGGTCCAGGTTGCCCGCCCACCCTTGTCGTCGATGTGTGTCCCACCGGAACTTGGCCTCCTCGTTATAAATCGGTAGCAAACGCTGGCGCTCGAGATGTGGCGGCGGGGAAAACGGTAGATTCTAGTGATGTCCCAGAAGCGGCATCGCCGCAGGCAGAAGTGAAGGGAGTTCATTTCGCTTCCGGGATGCCTGATGACCGGGAGCGGTATGCCTGCGAGGACGACGTGGATGCTAGCGCAGCGGCGGTGACGGCGGCGGTGGGAGCTATCGGTCTCCAAGACGATGGAAAGAAGGCCGACGTTGAAGGCCGACGCGTTCGATTTTCGGATGAAATGGGTTCGGATGGCGGAGGGGGGTCGGGTGGAGGGGATGATGGAGCGCAGGATGGGAATGGCGATGACGGGATGCACGAAGAGGAGGAGGAGGAGGAGGAGGAGGAGGAGGAGGAGGAGGAGGTGGGGCGAGAGGCGGTCGCCCGAATTCTGTCCGAGAGGTTTCTGGCCGGGTTGGAGCAGGGCGTGGACTACAGGAGCGTGGACGGGGACGAGAGGCTGGACGACTTGGACCAGCTCTCGAGGGACGAGGTGCGCTTGGGCTCGCCGCAGGCTTTGTCGTTGCTGTTGCTGGTGTTGCAGCTGCACTACCAGGCGTTTTGGGCGATGATTGTTCAGCCGTCGTCACATTTCGTCTTGGTCCTGTTTGATAGAAACAAAGTGTTCCACGCCTGAGATGTGCACGCATCATCCACCTGTTGCACATCACCCCACTTACGTAGGTTTCGTAGCCTTGACAAGGAAATCGAGGAACAACCCGTGACAATACAATTTCGACGGTTTCATGAGCGTAGGCTCGTTGAGTCGGTGTCAGCGCAACATCACGACTCTAGGTTCCTACGAGCGAGGATGCGCCGTTGAGAAAGAAAAGTGTCGAGCTTTGTCGGTGGAGGCTTTAGGTCTGTTGGGCACGGGCTTAGACATGGGGACCGATATTTCGATACGAACGTGCCGCTAGAGATCGTCAGTCTTTGACAGATGCCGTCATACATGAAACTCTTGATTCGTCCTCCATGCTTGTTGATGTGACTGTTGTTGTATATTCTCGGTACCGAACTCTACCTATTGTTCCTTCCCTCTGTCCCTCCTCCTGTACGTCCTCTTGCACATGCCCGTGTGTTGTGCCTACCTCCACTCCACCAACTCCCTCCTTGTGGCGGGCATCCTATGCCACTGCCGTCCAGCAAGATCGATGGTTCCTGGGCGAGGAAGAGGACAGCTCCATGGACTCAGTTACCTAGGTTGAGAATGCCCCATGGCTTGGGGCCTGTAAAGATAGCGCGCGCTTCTCGAGCTTGCATGCATCCTGTCGACCATGTGGATTCCCGTACGCTATTTCCACTCGACGACGCCTTGTTTTTATGAAGGGCGTGCTTCGAATGCAATGCAAACTCTCAGGGTGGTCGTTCTAACCCCTGGTGTTTTTCAGCGCTCCCATTACTGCTGCTGGTGACCAGAGTCTTGGCTGAGTTACTCTTCCGTCGTCGGGCGCAGCGAATGTACGAGTGCACGAATCGAGGTCGACTTGACACGGTGTCCGTTGGCTGCTTTTGTCGAAGTAGCTTCGGTGAATGCAACCGCTAGACTGGTCGTTCTCGGGTTGTAATCGAGATAAAGCATGCAGCAGTGCCTGGCCAGCTCCACGAGCCCGAGTGCATGGAGCTGAAGTCGGTGATGTCTGCCGCTGGCCGCCTCTTCTGTGTGCGCCGCTTCTTTTAGACTATCGGTTTTGATTACCCTTTGTGTTGCTTAAAGTGTTGCACGCTATCTGCGCGACTCGTTTTCTGCTACCCTCGGATCCTCGGATACTTGATGAGCATAACAACGTGGGCACTGTTCTCTGTTTCATGAGAACCTCACCCAAGATCGAACGGATGTAATTTCGTGTTGTTTATTGATATGCAGCTCCGGTGACGGCTCTTGACGTTAAAGCAAAATGCTGCTATATCCCGCGGCGGCGAGTGTTCATTTTGCTCGCAAAACGTCACCTCTCATAAGGTTGGCTTTTCAGCGAGTCTTCAACTTCGCATACCCTTTTCTCGACCCGCATGTAACGGAGATATGCCGTGCGTGTAATGTTTCTTTTTTCAAGTGCCGGCAAAGGGCATTAAACCGGCTGACAAATTTCCAAATGGACAAAGCCAGATGGAGAGTAATGCTTCGCACATCTCCAAGAATAGAACGATCAGGCACATGTTGTAGTACCGGTCAAGAGGAGAAGACGATTTCGCACCAAGAATTCAGTCTAAAAACCACTTATTCACATAAAAGCGCCACTCAACTTATAGGTCACCGAGCGTCATTGTGGTGAAAAGGAACAAGCACTTCGTCGGGCATTTGTGAACAAAAGATCGATCGGGTTGCGTCGGATTCTGAAAACATGATCATGTGGTTCACGGTCAGTCGTGCGCACCGGGCGAGTATCTACCTGTCATGAAACCTAGTATCCTTCATTTTTTGAACATCGGCTAGGACTGAGAGAATCGCTACATGCATGTGCGCTGTACGTGATACGTGCATGTGTAGTCTAGATCCCAAGCAAAAGAAAGTATAGGATCTTACCAAACAAATCTTGCCGCATAGGGGGCGCGGCGCGCACACGGGAAAATGGATTTTGGTGGGTACCGCTCTGAGAAACAAATGTACCACCTGCGAAGCGCTGCCTTGGCCGCGTGTACGGCAACGCACACGACGCATTGTGTAGTCTTTTGCAGAGCTGGTCCATCGCGTTGAACATGGAGAGCCGCAACATCGCGCTCCTCGGGGCCTTGCTGTTCATCTGCCGACCAGCGTCCGCCTTTGTGTCCGTAGTAGGGCCCGTGACCGCCAACAACGGGGGAGCAGGTTTGAGTGCGCCGCGAAGCCCCTCAGCGCCGTGGAACGAGCATGCCAGAGGGCAGCAGCCAGTGTCACCGCTAACGGGGAGGCGGAGCCGTGCTGGTACCGCGTTGTCGATGGGGGCGAAGTCGGTGAGAGCCTATGTTGTGGCCTGGCGTGGGAGAGTTGGTGGTCAGCATGCGTTTGTGCTTTTAGACGGTGGGCCGGATGACGCCAAAGGGTGTTGTTGTGCGTGAGGCCGCGGACGGCTGCCCGCATGATTTGCATACCTCCCTTGAATCATGTGCAACAACGACCGCCGTGTGGTGGCTGGACTAAGGCGCGGTGATACCCTGCCGTTTATCCTTTGTCTTGCCCCTCTTGCTAGGGCTGGGCCTGTGCCGCGTTTATACTCAGCAGCAGTTACCTTGCGACCGAGTTGAAGCTCGTTCACGCAAACGTCAACCTTGTCTGTTTGTGGTCCTCCCTCATGTCCTCTCCCTCCTTTTCCGAGAGGTACACACGTGTACTGCTGTTACTACAACTACTGCAGGCAACAGAGGCATGGTCGTGACGCGAAAGATAGGCAGCAGTGCCAAGCGTGTACAGTAATCGGGTATTTCTTCCCGCCACCCTTTCCTCATCAGCTGGTCCGGGTGGCCGTTTCCCAGCGCGTGTTGACACGCTTATGTATGCATATGCAATGCATCTTTTTCAGTTTTTTTTGTTTCGTCACACCAACGGACAACCGCGAAACGACGGCTGCTGTGCGGCATGCCGCGTCCATCCAGGCAGCGCTTGTGCTGAGATGTATTTTGAAGCTTTCGTGAATGTGGTTTTGCTGGCTTTCGCGTGCATGGCGAGTTCGGTACTCGCCACTGCTGTATCCCTTGCGTGGTGGCGAAATTTGCGTGTCTCTGTTGTCAAAGTACATAATCAGTCTAGAACACACCCGTCGCCCCTGTGGTCTAGTGGGAAGCCTCACAGCCTGCCAAGGGCCAGGTCATGAGATCGAGTCCCGGCAGAGAGTTTTTTTTTCTCACTAAATAAATTCTGGTCTAGGATAAAAGCGACGCGCTGCAAAGCTCGTTCGTTAGTAAACCATAATCGACTTCGTGAGTCGCGAGGGAAGGGATTGCTGTACCCTTCTCGCGATAAAAATACCTCAGGCATGAACCGCAGGAGGGGGTCCAATCCCCCCCCTCCTACGTGACCCCGGTTGGGTCGTCTAGCTAGTAGAAGTGGAGGGTAGGGGCCAGAGGGGCAGACGACAGAGTCCAATGATGGGAGGAAAAAAAAACAAACAAGTAGCCAGACCGTTGCATTTTTGCGGGGTTATGTACTGTTCCAGAAGAGGTCACACAGTGCGCTAAATAGTCGTTCTCCTGTATGTGATAAACGATGCCGTAGGGTTTATTCAGCCTTCATTTTCCGTCGCCCATTCTTGTGACGATTATTGCACTTGGGAAGATGGAATTGAAGAGCAGGGGTTGGAACAGCAGTACGAGGTGGGCGTGGTTGGGCTGCTGGAGTTACCAAATCTGGGCCAAGTTGCACGCGAACCGCTGCGAACAACACCTTGGCCGCCCTGAGTTGGACCGACAGATACGTGTCCATGCGCGCCCCCAAGAACGAAAACATATAATTCGCTCACACAGCACACTTTTTTTGTCTTTGCCTTGAGTTTGCTTCGTCACCAAGCAACGCCATGCTGAGCAAAGGACGAAAACCCTACTTAAAGTAATAAAGTCTGTTTGAAGGTTTGGAATTGTGCCAACGCCATGGTCTTGACTAATGTATGCATGCACGTGAATCCATCCCTGTATACCCAGGTGGTCTTTGGAGAAGACGCCCGCAAGAAGCTCGCGGACGGCATCAACGCGGTTGCCGACGCGGTCAAGGTGCGTCTCAATTGATTTTGAATTGTTCTCGCTCCAGTTTTACACATTATGCCGCATGTTGTCAAATCGGTACAACAGGCAGGTTAGTCTCTGGGGCTACGCAGAGCGCAGGTCGGTGGGGTGCGTTTTTGGTTGTTGTGAGCCAAGAGGGCCGTTAACGCCCTCAAGATTGCACCGTTCTTGAGATATGACATGTGTGCCATGTGTACGACGGGATCGATCGGGGTTGATAGACCTTTGACAAGCTTGGTGTTGTTAGTGACCTTTCGTTTCGATTCTCAAGCCAGTCGTTCTCGTTCGACCGGCTGAGGCTGCTGTGCCAGTGGCGGTCTCATGGTGTGGACTGACGTGAGCATGTGTGTAGTCTATCTAGATTTCAGCAGGGACGAATGATAGGCATAGCATACGAAGGTCGATCCGACAAGGTACGCCAACAGCCAACACATGACGACCAACCGGCGGTCCATCCACCACACCACCTCAGCTTACGTCGCGCCACGCGGTCAAAATCATCAAGGTCACGTTCTACTGATAGCTCCCGCCGGGTAACGCTGACCCAGGCTTTCCTCTGGACAAATGCCAGCATTCACACCGCCGTCCAACTCATTGAAGTGTCGGTTGGTGTTCCCTATTAAGATACGGAGTATTTCTTTTTGGAACGATATTTTATCATGCTCCAAGACAAAGAAAAACGGGACGATATTTCTGGTACGAATTACAACTCGTTATTCCTTCGGGAAGATGTTTTTATCATGCTCCCCAACACAAGAAAACGGGGCAAGCCATCATATTTCATTTTGAAAATATGAAAACGTCGACGACTGTTACCGTCGTCCAGGTGACCCTGGGGCCGAAAGGCAGGAACGTGGTGCTCGAGCGGGCGTACGGCGCCCCCGAGATCGTCAATGACGGTGTGACCATCGCCAGGGATATCGAGGTCGAAAACCACGAGGAAAACGTCGGCGTTAAGCTCGTCCAGGAAGTAGCGCAGAAGTCGGACAACAGGTGATGAGGGACGGACGAAAAACCAACCCTGATTGCACGCAATTTTTTTTTTTCGGTATCTTCCATGCTTTGTTTTCTGCTTTTGGCCATTTGTTTTGTTGGTATGTTTTTGTTGTTTGCTTTCTCATCTCTTCACAAGTAAGTGTGGAGTGCCACCCTTTCGGCGGTAGTGTTTGGATGTGCTGGTGTGGGTCGGTCCCATGAGGGTCTCGTGAGTTTTTGCATTCCTTCGCAAGAGTCACGGGAGATCTGTGTGCACGGCACAACAGCAGCGGCAGCAACGTTGGTCCAAACGAGACAGTACAGCTACCAGAAAGTGGCTAATGCGCGAGCGATACCACTCCAAGGTGTCAGGGTTGTGCGGTATGTTGGGTGTCTGTGCGGGTGCTGGCTGCTGGCATCGTTCCACGGAACGACTTTTACCCACACGAAGAGGCGTTATTGCGTGAAAGTCACGTAACATTCTCCCCTTGGTCGGGCAACAAGACATGAGTTCCAGCCACAACCTACTCCTCTCGACCATCTGAATCTTTGTCCGTCACTACTGCTGTTTTTTTTTGTTTTCGTCGAACCCGTATTCAGGGCCGGTGACGGGACGACGACGTCGACCCTCCTCACCCAGGAGATCGTGAACCAGGGCATGCGTCTCGTGACTGCGGGCGCCAACCCGGTGGAGTTGCGGCAGGGCATCCTGGCTGCCTCGGGCATGATCATCGAGGAGATCAAGAAGCTGGCTGTGCCCGTCGGGAAGAACGAGGTGTGTGTGTGTGTGTGTGTTTTGTCTTGTGTTTGGCTGCACCAATCAAGAGACGTCAGTCTCAGTGCGGCTAAACAAAGAAAAACTTTTAAAGTAGTTGAGTGTTTCTCGTTTTTCGCGTGTATCCTATTCAGTAGGCATACATGTCCTGGTAGGCATCGACCGCGCCAATCGGCTGACAATTGAAATAGCGTATGTATACATGCGGATTAAAAATGTCAGGGTTGTCCTCGTTAAATTATCCGCGGAAATGTTACCGTAGTGAAATCACGACAATTGCCGTTTCCGGCGATCCCGTGAACAATGAAAATTACCGTTCCCATCCATATCGTTTCCGTGATAAATTGGTCTTACCGTTAACGCCCAAACCGTTAACGAACAAATTGAAGTGCCCCATTACCGTACGAAATATACCGCGGAAAAATCGGAATTCCCGTGCTTTGAAGTTACCGCGGAGTACGTTTCCGTAAGAACAATCAAATCCCATCTACCGCACAGAAACACCAATTGCATTAGCGTCCACCACAGCAAAATGCTCATGTGCCCCTCTAGGCCAAGAGGTAAGCGCTTTTTCCAATAACCTGCGCGAGGGCAAGGGTTCGAGCCCGGCTTCACCCTTTTTTCTCCCACTTTGGTGGTTCGATGTTTTAGGGGGGGCTGATGCGTGGGGGTTGTTCTCTAGTATTGTTTATGGATGAGGAGGGCGGTGCTTTCTTTTTGGCTGTCCTGTTGATGACATATTACTTGGCCAGCGATGGACTTGCGTCGTCTTTAGGCCACGAGAGCCTGCCGGTGCAATGAAGTGGGTATAGACTATGCTGTCTGGTTTCTACGCTTCGTTTTTATGCGACCGTTTTGGTTGACGGGTGTGATGCCCGGTGAATGTGCCGCGCACGTTTGGTGTGTGGTCACCACACCCTTAGTCTTGTCTTGAAAGCTCCACGTGTTTTGGTGTGGTGAACTGTACAATATATACGGTGGTGACCTGTTACGGTAAAGAATCACATTGCTGTGCATTACCGTGGTGGCTGGTTGCCGTGCATCAATTACCGTGGTGACAAGTTACCGTGCGGAATCTACCGTGGTGGCCAGATACCGCCAAAAAATTACCGTACTGTGCCGTGGTGGCCAGTTACCGCCCAACAAATTCTGTTTTGTACCGTGGTGTCTGGTTAACGCGGGAAATTATGCCGACATGAAAAACCGTTAACTGTCATCGGCCTTCTCTGTGTGTTGTTTCTTTTGCACCGCCGGGGCTAGCCAGCTGCCCAATACAAAAACGTCAGAGTCTTGTATGCATACAATGTAGCGGGATAAACATGACGAACAAACACGCTTGCTAACGTAGCGTGTGCGTGCCGACGCCATGCGACGCCCACCATTCATTCTGCCTTCCTTCGTCTTCCTATTCCTCTTCCTCCTGCCTTGTCTCAGGACCTCCTCAACGTCGCTACGATCGCCAGTGGATCTTCCACCATGGGAAGCATCATCGCCAAGGCCTTTGAGAGGGTGAGGTGATGGTTGCCTGGCTTCCTTGACAGAAGTGTCGCGGTTGAGTGTTTAGTCGGTGTAGCCTCGGCTGCTCTGTGAGAGGACAGCGTGGCTGCTTTTTTTATTGCTGCTCGTTCGATTCTCGGCGAATTGTATTGGCCGTGACCTAGCGAAAAAACGCTCGGACCCTCCCACATGTCAGACCCGGGTTTGTTTAGTTATTCCGAGTGCAAGGTAAAAGCAAGCGTAGACTATTGTACCGGTTCATGGTGTTGTTTGTGGTTTCCCTAACCACACCCTCTGAAACAAAACCAAATGTGATTTCAACTTTCCTTACACCAACAATTTGTGTTGGTTCCTCGGTTGCAAGAAGCGCCAATAAAACCTTATCTGCTTGACGTGTGTTTTGCCTTGCACACGACAGAGAGCGATTTTGTTTGCTACATGCAGCATGAACTGTCAACAAGCCCTACCTTGGCTCGTTGTTCTCATCAACTGAACCGATGTGAAATAGCTTAGCCGTCGAATAAAACAAGCCCAGACCATTCGATGGTCACCAAGTTTCTCGACACTACTTCAATAATGACTTGTCAAGGTTTTGGACTGTTGCAGGTACATCGGCCATTGTAACATGTGGAGCTCGTTGAGATTGACCGCCATTGATTCGTTGTTCCCATGGACGTACGCTTGTTCTGCCTGCCTGTTCTATTCATACACCAAACACCCAACGCCAAGGTCGGGGACACCGGGTCCACCGTAGTGGAGGAGAGCCAGACCCTGGGTGACGAGGTCGAGTTCACGGAGGGACTCACGATCGACAGGGGCTACCTGTCGCCCTACTTCATCAGCGACCAGGAGCGCTCGCTATGCGAGTTTAAGAACCCTAAGGTGGGTGGGGAGAGATGCTACCTGAGTTATTTGGTTGTCGATCGCGAGTGTAGCCAAAGATGAGAGAGGGGGAAGCAATCCGTCGTAGTGTCTCGTATTTGTTTTCATCAATGTTCTTTGATAATATAAAGACCCAGAAAGGCTACCCTTTGTTTCGCAAGCCATCCCCTTTTTTTATGATCTTTTTTGCGAAAAACACAACAAATCAATCCATCTCTTCCATGTTTACTTGTTTTGCCGGGCAAGATGCTTATCACAAGTTTGGCCGAAGACGATAGAAAGGGAATCAATCCGTCGCAAGCCGTCCACCTTTTTTTTTGTTGCTGGTGCTGGTGCTGGTGCTGCCGCCGTTTCAGATCCTGGTAACGGACAAGAAGATCGACCAGGTGAACGACCTGATCCCCCTCCTGGAGGCCATGGTCCAGGCCAAGGAACCCCTCCTGATCATGGCCGAGGACGTTGTCGGTGAGGCGCTCTCGGCCCTCGTGGTGAACAAGATGCGAGGAGTGCTGGACGTGGTGGCCGTGAAGGCGCCCTCTTTCGGAGAGAGGCGCAAGAACTACCTGCAGGACATCGCGATCGCCACCGGCTCCACCTACGTGGCGGAGGAGGTCGGCCTTACTCTGGACCAGGTATGTAACAGGTACCATATTTGGTTAGCTTGTTTATGGTGTTATAGTCAGCTCAGTCTGGATGGGTTCCTGTCCTCCTTAGCTCAGGTTGGATGGGTTATGTCCTTTCACCTCATGTTGGTGGCGCCATTGCTTATCTCAGCACATTCCGTCTGCGCCGATCTTGTCTTGATGTTTCGTGGTGTGGTATGGTACAACCGGGGTTGTCCGCGTTTGGCGTTGTCGCCTCCCACGGAGCCCCGGCAAACACCACCCCTCCTACGTTTATTTTGCGCTGCACTCAGTGTGAGAACAGCCGACCTAGATATTGACGACATATGTTCAGCTGAGGTCCCCGATATGTGACTTTCTCAAGCGTGTGGCGTCCTAAATAAATAGCTCTAGTGACAAACTCTTGACCGCTGTGTATAGTCAAGTAGAATTGGCGACACAATCAACACACAAGACTACACTTTTCCTGCCATGTATGGGTCCCGGCTGTACTGGGATCGACCTGCCTTGGTTGCGTCGGTACCGCACAGTAACCACCATCACAATTGCCGCCGTTGTTGCTGCTGCTGCTGCTGCTGGCAGACCTGGGGCCTTATCTGGAGGTGTGTGTGACTTTTTAGCATTCGGCGACGCTGCACCTATCGAAACTGGCGTCACATCCGTTTGTTGATGCTCCCTGTGTAGGTTCAAGCCTTGAGCCACAACACTACTCGGGCTAGCCTTGAGCCTGGTCCAGTCTAGCCCCCCTCCCCTTGCAGGTTAATCCTTGTGAAAATCTAGGCTGGGCCGGCGACAACCCGGCATGTCGCTCCTTCCCAGCTGCAAAGCCACTGTTCGAACGACTACAAAGCATGCATTTACATGAGCATCCTAACCCACCCGGCTCTACGAAGCATGCGTTTATATGAGCATCCCACCCCCCCACCCCTACGTGTGGTGCCTCGTTCATGTTCGTGTTGTCCAGGTTAAGATCGAGATGCTCGGTACGGCAGACCGCGTCGTGGTGATGAAGGAGCAGACGACGATCGTGTCGGATGGGAGGAACGACGAGGCGGTGAAGGCCCGCATCAAGACCATCCGCAAGGATGCCGAGACCAGTGACAGCGCGGTGAGTTTTTGCGTTTTTTTTTTTTTGTTCTCTTGGTGAGAGTTGGGTGCCTATGCTTGCTCTCTTTGGTGCACATGGTACGTTGTTTTACTTTACAATGGGACAATGGATTGCTGTTGAGTACTCTGGTCGTGGTGATTGCACCGCATCAGGACGTATTGCAAACGTGCTGACGAATGCACAAAGATGTGCGATCGATCGAATATTGAAATGCGATTGCTCGACAACCAAAAGGGCCTGACAATGCCGAAACGGGTGGTATTGTGTCAATCTCTTGGCCAGCTTCCCTCCCTCTGATGTGTCGGACGTTTTCGGGTTCTGGTTTCTCACCATCGTGGTTGTGTAGCTATCGATCTTGAAGAGATCTGCCGCCCACTCGTGCACGATACGATCGTGTATCAGAACTGTCCTCTTTCCTAATTTCCGCTGGGATGTTGCTTGTTGTTACTCGAACCCTGCTCCGTGATATGGTACGGTAACCCATGCTCTCCTGGAACCTCTCCGTTTCTCCTCGAAACCGTTTCCCCACAGTTCGACAAGGAGAAGGCGGATGAGCGTGTCGCTGCTCTCGGTGGGGGTATCGCTCGAATCAAGGTGACTTAAAGGGCCACTGGAATCACATGCAGAGGGTTGTTTTGGGTGTTCTTGTTCTATGGTTGTTGCTGTCTTCGCATGAGCGAGGACGTGTGTTTGCGAATGGAAGGACTTTTGGTTTCTAGGGCATATGAGCTTCGATTGCAAGGCATGTGAGCTTCGGTTACTCTACATGCCCCAATTTTCCTGCAACCAATGCATGCCGTATACACTGTCCGAGATCACGTAACTGACGGTCTGATGCCCCCCCACGCCAGGTTGGTGCGGCAACCGAGACCGAGCTGAAGGACAAGAAGCTGCGTTACGAGGACGCCTTGAACTCCGTGAAGTCAGCCCTTGAGCTGGGGATCGTTCCCGGTGGCGGTGCCTGCCTGCAGTACCTCCAGAGGATGGGTGAGTTAGCTGCCGTTGCCGTTGGTGTTGGCGTCGGCGTCGGCGTCGGCGTCTTCTCTGGCAACAGGTGTGACGCGAGCCCTCGTCCAATCGTCAGAAGGGTTGCGACTTTGCGTACTGAAGGAAGGTTGTAAATATTGTGGCACCTTTCAACGTTGCAAGTTTACCTTCTGAACAAATATTGCGCTACGGTCGTCCCCGCTTCAAAGACGCACATGATTTTTTTAGAGAGTAATCATCACCTCACAGAAAGACTGCCCGTTCGAGACATAACCTCGGTCGAAAGGGATGTGGTGAAGTCTTTTCAGTAAGTGGATTGAAACCAACTGGAGACTTGGCTTATTTTGAGTTTGTGTAAGCCTACCACTGAGTCATCAGTAATGCCAGTTGGAGCTAAGAACGACAGCATCTGTATAGGCGGATACATTCTTAATTTTATGTGGAATGTGGCCTTCACAGGGTACATATGGTGCAGTGTCGTTGGACAACTGCTGTTTTTTGGTTTGTACTTTGAAAGGTTCCTAAGCGCGGGCAGGTGTCCTTAAGATTCCGGGGGTGATAGCTGTGTGATGCCTCACCGTCCCCGGGGTTGGCTAGGCGCAGCATGCGTCAAAAGACGCCCAATTGCGGCCGGGATACTAGCACGACACATCATGCTACTCATTATCGCAACGTTGTGTTGGTTGAAAGCCGCAAGTACTTACAATCCACGCCGTTCGCCGTTGAATCTTTACACTGTAACACTCCACCCCCTACATGACTCTTCAAACAGTGGGTTGGTCCTGCAGGACGAGATATTTTGATTACGGCAATGCGGTGGTGTTGTTGTTGTCGTCGTCTTCGCATTGAAAACCGTTCCCGTCTCCGCTCATTACCTTCTAATGTCCGTACTGGTCCAACTGACACGGACGCCGTCCGTCCGTGGTCACAAGCCAACTGCCCCCAAAGGAGGTATACACGTTATGAAAAAAATGAAATTGACACCAGAACAATTCCTTCAAGGCGCGATTTGTTTTGCTACCCAAACGCATCTGATGTTTTTGGCGTCGTCCCCACGTTGAAAATTTTGCCGTAATGCGTGTGCGGCAACCTCATTTGGGGGGTCCGGTGTGATGAAAACAATACCCACCCTGCATTGTATATCTGCGGGGCACCTTGCTTGTAAGATTCTTCGTGCCCTCAGAGCGGGGCCCACTGCTGTATCTTTCAACGTTTGCTTTGCTTTGGTTTCTTATGTCACATCTTGCTCCGCCGTTGTCGTGTCCCGCGTGTGGTTGCGTGTGTTCTCTGCACTCGCTCGTCTGGGCTGGCGACCCATGTGGTCAGACGAAGAGTTCCGGGCCCGTGTGGAGGGCGAAGACCGCAAGGCCGGCGTGGGCATCCTCATGCGCTCCCTCAGCGCCCCTATGATGCAGATCGCGAAGAACGCAGGTAGGCACAGCACTTGCCATCGCTCCCAATCGGGGAGCCATGCCATGGCATCGCTACAGTGTAGCAGTACTATCAATATCAATATTTGGTTAGTTTCTCGGGCATGTCCTTGGTCATTAACCATGCAGGATGTCGTGGCTATGCTATGCTACGAGTCGCCACAAGTCACACAGAAGATTTCGTCTTTGATGGTAGACCGACAGAGCTCGCGCACTCTCGACCGAGTAAATTATGCTTGCAGTGTTTTCGGTGGACTGGCTCTCATTTTGTCCGCCTCTTCCTTCCGGGGACTGTCTGTTGCTGGGCAGGCGTGGAGGGCGGGATCGTTGTCGCCAAGTGCGAAAACAAGGACTGGGGCTTCGGCTACAACGCGGCAAACTCTGAGTACTGCGACCTGCTGAAGGCGGGTGTCCTCGACCCGGCAAAGGTATCAATTGGAACATTACGTGACGTAACAATACTTGTGTTGGTGTATACATAGCCCATTTTTTGGGGTTAGGGTTAGGGTTGTAGCCCATCGGTTGCGGGAAAGGAAAGTGTTTCGTTCGGGCGTCCTCGATTTTCGATTCTACAGGAACGCTACGGACACGGCGGGAACATGTCTTGTAAGCAAACAGCGACGGTGTTTTGACGGTGGTTTTCGGCCTGCGGTGATGAATGAGTGAAGATGTTGCGGCCTGGTCATGTGCAGCCATGATGTTGCCATAGGTGCGCTCGTGCCGTTCGATGGCATGTAGCAGTAGCCAGGTGGGCCACGGAAGGTCAAAGCCACAAGGGCGGGCAAGAAATGCATAAATGAAGATGGAGATACACGCTCCTCACGCTCCGTCGTCTCGAGGCAATGGTCTTACCGCTATGGCATGAAAAACATGAATGTGCGCCTCCCCCCCCGCTTCCTTCGGTGCCACTGATGACGCAGGTGACGATCAACGCGGTGGAGAACAGCGCAAGTGTGGCCTCGTTGGTCCTCACCACCGAGTGCCTCATCGCCGAGATCCCCGTGAAGGTGTCCGAGGCACAGCAGCAAGCCAACTACGACGCCATGGGCGGCGGAGACTACATGTAAACCGTCGTGGTATCATAGGATCTTGCACCCCAACCAATACTCCATTGATACGGGCCGTGGATGGCGGCGAAGACTGCCGTAGTATTGAACATGCAGGGCACGGTGAAAAGCCATCCCTAACACGTGCAATAAGCGGTTAGGATTAAGTGGAAAATCCGGCCTGCCTGCGGAAGTCTGACCGAGGGGAGCGTTGTGATGGGCTGTGACTCGACTTTGCTGCGTGAGCCTAGGGAAACTCGAGTGCAGGCGCACCTAAGCTTTTTTTGTCAGGAGAGGTTGGGACGTTGTGTTGGGCAGAGGCCAAGGTCTTGCTTTCGCCCTTGGGGTAGACGGGAGCTCCGAGTGAAGGCCCTGCTCGGTTCATTTGATTGGGATGTGCTATTTTAGTTAGTGGTGTAGTCGGTAGGGGGGTTAATCAACACTCTTGTTTTGATGTTTTTGCCTGCGGTCTCAGATGCGCTCTTTTACTACTCGTGTCTATAGGAGGGTTGGTGACCGAACCGCGGTCTAGACTTGCACGCACACATGTGCCCCCCGCCGGTGCCGGCGGGGGAAAGGTCGATGCGACGTTTTCTGTCGGTCGGATCTTAAGTCGATTCCTTGGCTGACCTTATCGTCGAAGGTTTTGGCTTAGGGACGGAGGTTGGAATATGCCAACTAGAGGAGGCGGCAGCCAGTTGCGTAATTATGTGCGGGGAAACCGTGTTTGGCCGATCTGCACCTGTAGTAGCGTGGTTTTTTGGCACTCTTGGCACTCCGTCGAACGACGCAGACCCGCTAGGTTTGCATTCGCGTTCGGGAGACGGCGGGGTACATGTGTTTGGGGCGCGTTCATTGTAGAGGGGGGGAATATACTCATTCCGATCATTAACCGACGTTTGCTGGTTATTATCTAGGTGCTGGCATGGCACGAGCAACAGTCCGGCGCCAATCAAAGTTGGATGTGGAAACCGTCTCCCACCTCCTCCACGGACCCCATTACCTACACACATCCGCCCTTGTTTGGAACAAGTTTATCATCCGTCTGGTCGAAGGTAGTAACTCCTACTAATGATCCACTCATTCTCTTGTCCCATGCCATTTTGTTTCTACGGGTGGGTGGGGCTGCGACGGCCATAAGGGACAAATAGTACTTGCTACAAATAGTAAACCCTTAGCAGGATGCAGCGCACCCTTCATGCGACTCGCCGAATATCTCACGGCGCTTCGCGCTTGGTGACGTGAGAGCCTGGTCCGGTGAGAACCCGGCGTGCTCCGTCCCGGCTTTGTAGGGATGCGAGGTCAATGGTCTAACGACTACGGCATNGGGATAGCTACATACTGAAACCTCACGAGTTGAGTGATGTTGGAAAGTGCCGGACACATAACGCTTGAGGGAGGAAAGGNTACTGAAAGCTCACAGATGGATTGGTTTTTGAGTTTGCCAGACACATACATAGACGCGCTGCGTGGAGATAGCTAAATTTACATACTGAAACCTCACGAGTTGAGTGATGTTGGAAAGTGCCGGACACATAACGCTTGAGGGAGGAAAGGCACATACTGAAACCTCACAGGGTGATTTGCATTAGAGATTGCCGGACACATAGACGTGTTGAGTGAAGATAGCTACATACTGAAACCTCACAAATGGATTGGTTTTTGAGTTTGCCAGACGCATTCTAGACGCGATGCGTGGGGATAGCTACATACTGAAACCTCACGAGTTGAGTGATGTTGGATATTGCCGGACACGTGAACGCTTTGAGGGAGGATAGACACATACTGAAACCTCACAGGTTGATTTGTGTTGGAGATTGCCGGACACATAGACGTGTTGAGTGAGGATAGCTGCATACTGAAAGCTCACAGAAGGATTGGTTTTTGAGTTTGNCACATACTGAAACCTCACAGGTTGATTTGTATTGGAGATTGCCGGACACATAGACGCTTTGAGTAAGGATAGCTGTATACTGAAAATCCACAGTAGTAGCTATAGTGAGGGGACAATTAATTCGAGGATGCAGCACACACAGAACCGACCCCCAACCAGTACCCGAACCCCCCCTGAAAAATAGAGGCCATGCTGCCCCCCGCCTCTCTACCTCCCCCAGAGGATGAGGAGGGTACAGTCCAAAGTAAGCACAAGCTTACCTAAGGTGAATGCCTATTGGTACGGCATTAAAAAGAATATTCAAGTCCCCCATTGGGTGGTGGAGAACTTAGAGCTAAGACACCCCAAAACTCTCCGCCGTGATATCCAAAATGGATCGAACGGTGGAGGGGGGGGGTGTTCGTTGCTTGAAGTGGGTCGATAAAACATAGGGCCATCAAAGCAAAGCTTATTACTCAAGTCGAGCAAGCTGAACGACCAGACCAACCACGCAAAAACTGCGGAGCTAGACTATTGACCAAGGGAGATGTTCGTGTTTTTTGTTTTTGTTTGTTTTTCTCCCATCATTGGACCCTGTCGTCTGCCCCTCTGGCCCCTATCCTCCACTTCTACCAGC
>CACKRE030004732.1:89199-100995 GCA_902602495.3 Ectocarpus sp. CCAP 1310/34 | reverse complement strand
CAAAGACAAGGTCGCGGCGTTGGACGGGAGAGTGTTTCCGCCGGTCAAGTGGCAAGAGATTTCTCGGCTCGCCCGCTAAGGCTCGTGCGAAAATGCGCGAGTGTGTCCTGTACTGCGTCTTCAAGAAGAAAAACTCAACGGCGCGAAACTCAAGGGCGCGACCAAGAAGAAGGTTTTCTCCATCCCGGCTAGGAACAGCATCAACAAGGCCACGAAGAGTCAAGGGAGGTCGTCTGCACTTACCTACGCTGGGGGGGCAAGAGGGAAAGGCCCTCACACTGAACATTCGATGCGGCCAGAGAAGGTGTGGGTGTGATGACGCAAGACCAGATGANGTTCGATGCGGCCAGAGAAGGTGGGGGTGTGGTGACGCAAGCCAAGATGCTGGAAATGGTGGCTTCCATAGGAGCGGCCACGCCGTACAGCATGGCCAACGCGACGGGAGGTGAGGAAGAGAGCGTGCGCAATACAGGCTGTTTTCTCGTGCTTTCGCTACCAGACGAAGCTCACCCACTCTCCACAACCGTGTTTCTGAGTATTATTAGCATAATGCGTACTGCATCACATTGTGCTCACCCCCACCCCCCCATCCCCAAACACCCCTGTTGGAAATCTCTCCCCAAACGTATCAGGAGCCAAGCACGTCAGNGCTCCCAGCCGAAGCTCACCCACTCTCCACACCCGTGTTTCTGAGTGTTACCATCATAATGCATACCACATCACATTGTGTTCACCCCCACCTCCCCATCCCCAAACACCCCTGTTGGAAATCTCTCCCCAAACGTATCAGGAGCCAAGCACGTCAGCAAGGCGGCAGGTCCAGGGAAATGGGTCAGAGAGCATTGTG
This sequence comes from Ectocarpus sp. CCAP 1310/34, assembly GCA_902602495.3. Classification (NCBI taxonomy): domain Eukaryota; class Phaeophyceae; order Ectocarpales; family Ectocarpaceae; genus Ectocarpus; species Ectocarpus sp. CCAP 1310/34. Next base: position 100,148 of record CACKRE030004732.1, on the reverse strand, counting down.
CCGACGGGTTCGCAGACGACCTGTTTTACGACGCCGACGCTCATGGCGTGCATCTTTCCGTGTCAATCCACCAAGGGGTGCACCCGGAATATCTCGAGAAGGCAACCGCGGGAATAATCGACTACTTCAAGAGCCAGCCGTTGTCGAAGTGGCTGCAGTCAACCGAACTACTCCTGGTGTGCTACGACCGACAGGAACTGGTGCCGGTAATCAAAGGACAAGAGCAGCTTGGGAGGACCGAGAAACTTGGTGAGTGCTCTCGGACCTTCGACCCTAAGTCAACGGACCCTGTTCCTTCGTTACAGTATGGACCATGGCTTCGAGCCGATGGCAAGGTGACGCGGGACGGAATCGCCGCCTATCTCGCCATGCGCGTGCTAGCTGATGAGGTCTGGACCGGCGACACCAAGTCGAACGGAATCGTCGGNAAGGCGGCGCGGGACGGAATCGCCGCCAACCTCGCCATGCGCGTGCTAGCTGATGAAGTCTGGACCGGCGACACCAAGCCGAACGGAATCGTCGCATTCTATGGCGTCGGAGGTGAGCCTGGTCTGAGAGCTGATCATCCAGCTGGTGTAGATGCGGAGGGCGTAGGCCTTGAGATGGGAGGGGTAGGTGCCACGGAGGCGCTTTCCGGAACCGAACCACTCCTTCACTTTCGAAAAGGAAACAACCCTACCCCTGGCGACGAGCGGCAGCGAGGGCCAGGCATCGGCGAGGCAGAGCTCTCCGTGATACACTTCATCGTTTGGGCGAAGAAGTACTGGGGGACAAGCTTCGACAAGTGGATCGTTTCATCGGTAGACACGAACCTATGGGNGGAGGTGAGCCTGGTCTGAGTGCTGATCATCCAGCTGGTGTAGATGCGGATGGTGCAGGCCTTGAGATGGGAGGGGTAGGTGCCACGGAGGCGCTTTCCGGAACCGAACCACTCCTTCACTTTCGAAACGGAAACGACCCGATACTCGGCGTCGAGCGGCAGCGAGGGCCAGACATCGGCGAGGCGGAGCTCTCCGTGATACACTTCATCGTTTGGGCGAAGAGGTACTGGGGGAAAAACTTCCACAAGTGGATCGTTTCATCGGTAGACACGGACCTATGGATGATCATTCTACTGGCGATGACCACTGGTTGGCTCCGGCCTCGTGGCGAGGGGGCGGTTGACGTGACCGTCCAGAAGGTCGTGGGTGGCGAGACCAAGTTCCTGTGGATGAACAGAGCATTCGCCGGCATCTGCGAACTCCAGGGCGGAAGCGAGTCCGCGTGGCCGCTATTGACCTTCAGGGGCTGGAATCCCAAGAACAACGACAAGGTCCGTCTGTTCGTCCTAACGTTCCTGGAGTCGGGCTGTGACTACCTCCCGGCAATTTCCGGGCTGCCGTTCGACAAGATGTGGGTACTGGCTCTCAAGAGCGGGCGGACGGAGGGTTTGTTCGACAAGCCGCTGTTCTTCGAGTAGCAGGATGGCACGTGGGCCGTGCATGTCGACGAATGCGCGAAGAACGTGGCTGCATTTGGCACTGCTCATTTGACTCCAGCCCAGCTGGTCGAAAGCGTTGATGGCGACGTCGAGGGCTACGTGGACGTGATCCGCTACGCCATCCTCCAACTCCCCAAGAAGAAGACGACAGCCACCTGTCCATCTTTTTTTTCCTTGCGCAAGCAGGCAGAACGAGGTAACGCCATCTTCCGGTACTGGCAGAATGGCCTGAGCGAGACCATGCCGGCGACAGAGTTTGCCGGCAAAGGATGGAGCGTCGACCCACGAGGAAAGGGGAACGACGGCGACGAACTCACAAACGAGAACTGCGTGCTTGACCTGTCCGAGTATGCTTACATCGCCCCTGACCGAAAGACAGTCACGCTTGCGTGTGGTTGCAATCCGGACACGGCCCTGTGCAACAGGGGCAGGTGCAAGAACAAGAAGTGCTCGCTCGCTTGCGGCTGCAGATATCGTTGCACCCTACGGCGGGCGGCGCCGGCACCCGTGCGTGCAGCGGGGAGTTCTGCGTCACGCCTACGGTGGGTGCTTCTCAAACTAGGCGGGTAGAGGGTACCTCCCGACCCCAGCCATCCATCGAGAGTCGACCACGGCCATCCTACAGTGTTGCCAATGCCATGACACTCTTTGCCGCCTCTATGAGGCAGCAGGAATCGCATGGAGCGGAACAGAACGACGTGGAGGCGGGGACCCCCGAGTCGCCTGCGAGCAAGGACGTTTCCGCCGGCGAGGCCGCGGAAGCTAAGAGCGCAGAGGTAGAGGACCCCGAGTCGGACGAGAACGGCGACGGTTCGGTCGGTGCACTCGACGATTTGATCAAGTTGGATTCGAGCGAATCTGGCTCCAGCGATGGGGAACCTGACGGGGTGAGCGAGAAGAGCGTCGACTCCAACTGGAGTGATGGAGACACAGATGATGGGGTTGCGGATCTCGTAACCGACGCCTGGAACTGAGATCTGGCTACTTCTTCAGCCAGGTACATATATCGTTCCTTAGGATTGGGATTAGGATGTCGTGCTCGGCATTATTGCACGTCAGATCTCCACGTTGTACCGAAAGATCGTGTGGTCTGATTTATTCTAACTCCATGTTTCAATGACATATTTCGCGCGTCCTTGTTGGTGGTTGAACAGGTCCGTCCGTGCTTCACTTTCGTTGAATGCATCCGTCCACGAAATACGACGACCCCGGGGTACGAGATATCAGACGGGCGAACAGCGCGCGCGTTTTCTCCCCTGTATTTCCCGACCCAGTTGCGCAGGGAGGTGGACGGGGGGGATTATTTTTCGGTNATTTCGCGCGTCCTTGTTGGTGGTTGAACAGGTCCGTCCGTGCTTCACTTTCGTTGAATGCATCCGTCCACGAAATACGACGACCCCGGGGTACGAGATATCAGACGGGCGAACAGCGCGCGCGTTTTCTCCCCTGTATTTCCCGACCCAGTTGCGCAGGGAGGTGGACGGGGGGGATTATTTTTCGGTCGCGCTGGGTGTCCGTTGTTTATTGGCATAGTATTTTGTTAGTCGCAAACTGCCTGAAAGGTACGGGGGTGCTGTGTGCGTTCCGGGCCTGCCTGTGTCGTTTGTACTGACGGTAAATATGGTGTTTGTTGTTCCCTTCAGTTCGGGCATGATGTTGATAGGTGTGGGCAACCCGGGGGGGGCAGTCTTGTGTGCGGTGTTCGTGTGTAAGTATTTCCGCGCGTTTTGGACACACCCAATCCTCAGTGCGTACAACGTATTCGTATGCTTTGAGAAAAATACTTCACAATTATAATGTGTACATATTGCCGGCCGTGCCTGTCTGCGTGCGACGTCAGATAGCACAAGGTTATCGGTGATCAAGTTCCCTGTTAGTGTAGATGCCGTGATGCTGTCGCTACTCCATCTTCTCATAGTTTTTTTCTCCGGGATTCCGGAGAGTTGTACTGCTGGGTGAGGGCCCCGAGCCAACAGGCACAAGTGTGTGCGGTGCAACACCGCAGCAGGAGAGGGGAGCACTCCAACAGCAATTTCAATTCAAATCTAGCTGACGCCATTCAAGAGTACTCCACGTATAGTACGTCTTGCAGCACAATTCCAAGTGCTGTACAACCGCAAGATCAGCAGCTAACATTACCAATGCTCGGTGTTCCCGGCGGCGTGGCAGAAAATAAGCATGGTGCCTGTATGTCAATGCAAGTTTTCAACTTCATCTGTGTCTACCTCTTGATTCCCGCCACCAATCAAGTTCAACCCTTCTGCAAGATACTCTATGGTGCTCAGTCCACCTTCCCTCAAAAGTTGGTGGCGATTGATGCTGTAGTGGGCGCGTTCTTGTGCTTGGTCACTTTGGCGGGTGCACAGCAGGGTGGTTGCGCCGCGTAGATACGAGTCTCACATTTTTTTAGGGGAGGGGCTGCGTGTTGCGCCGACAAGTCTGAAGCCTACAGTGGACGGAATTTGGCAAATCTTGGTTCCCTAGATAGCTACTGGAATAGTCTACTGCTGTAAACCTTTAGCTTTGGGTGGATGTACGGTCGGTGCACAACAATTTGTCCAATAGTTTCCCATGCACAAAGTGCAACTTTTCTCTGCACACAGGTGGTTGTTCGAAAATCTGAAAGTACCGGCAAACGCCCTGTTCACAGGCGCAGGGCGTGACGGAAAGTTTTTTGTGTGTTTTTTTTCCCTTGACTCTATACTTCCGAAAACCGGGAAAACTTGTTTCGTTTACGGGGGGTGGAGTTTTTTGCCGATTCACAAAAACCCAACGGATTTGGACAGATCTCGGAATTCCGCAGATGGGTATTTTGTAATTTTTTCTAACTCTTGACATTGAAGGAGATATCCAGGGAAAAATGGATCTAGAGGGTCAAGTTGTTTCGTTTACAGCGCAATAACTAACCAACCGATTCCAAAATAAACAGCGACAAACGATTCCTCTCATAAGTCTCTAGAAGGGTATTTGTTGTTTTTCCCGGGCAAACTCTGGTTCTCGAGATATTCCACATTTTGTTTAGTACGGCTCTCCATACTGTACTAAACATACTGTTGCTTTTAGTACGGGTCAATATACGGTACTAACGGTACTGTTGCGTTTGGTAGGGCTTCCCATACTGTACTAAACATACTGTTGCTTTTAGTACGGGTCAATATACGGTACTAACGGTACTGTTGCGTTTGGTAGGGCTTCCCATACTGTACTAAAGGCATTTTGTCGTGCCGTGCTATCGGAGATTTTTTTGCTGTTGGGCAAGACGCTCCCACAACAAACTGGCACACGTGGCGGCCCGAACAACACGAGACACGCACGCAAGCAAGCAAGCACCATGGCACGGCCTAAGAAGAAGAAAATCGGCAAGCGCGGAGCCGATGGCCGGGCGGTTCCGAAGAAACCGAAGCCGGCGCAGCAGCATGATCTTCCGTCACGAGGCGCTGGTGATGTGCTCTCCGACGGCCACGACAGCGCCGATTTGATGGACGTGGATCAGGAAGAAGGCAAGGCGGCGGCAGACGAGGATGGCAACGACGAGGACTGGTGCGATGAGGATACCAGCGGCGCACACAGCAATGGTAGAGGTCAGTCGATCCTGAGTTTTGCGAAGTGGTCGGTGGCGTCCGCAGGTCGCGATGCAAGAAGTGCGGCGAAAAACAATCCGCCGCGTGTGCTGTGGAGAAGTCAGCAATTTCGCAACAGAAAAAAAACTTCTCCAGCAACAAGCGTAGGCTTGGCACGAGCTATGGGAGCGTTCATCCGGAAGTCGCAGCAGCAGCAGCAGCAGCAGCAGGAAGAGGAGGAGAGATCCTCTGCCAGTGGTGAGGTTGGCCCAGCAGAGAAGTAATGGGCGGTTTTAGAGGTTGAAGGTTGAGTCACACACAAGCTCTCCCGGCGGCGGCGGCGTTTTGGAGTTGCGCCGCAGCAGCAACAGCAGCATCAGCAGCATCGGCAACATGTCGATAGCTTCGGGCCATGGGCTTAGCAAAGATGAGTGGTGTAGTCGTGGAGGCCACGGGGGGGGGGAGGGACACAAGCGGAAAAGGACGCCGCGGCGGCGAAGGCGTTGGCGGCTTCACAGGAATGCCGAACCTTCTCCACGAGGAGGGCGAAAAGGGCATTCAAGAAGTGGAAGAGGATGCGCGCCATGGCGCAGGGAGGAGAGGAGAAGGAGGCCGACAACACTGCGTCGTGATGTGTGTGCCTTTACGTTCGTAAACCAGATCTTCATATTTTTTTTTTGCACCCACAAAGGGTTGACTTCTCCCGAGATTTTGTTTAGTTTAGTGCATGCTGTATCGTATGGTAGTGTAGTGATGTCTATTTTTTTTTTTTACGTGTATAGACTACTGTGCGGAGTGTGGAGATTCGTTCACGTGTATACATTGGCGTGCTTGACCTTCGAGGGTGTTGTCGAGCAAGCGTGGTACAATCTGTACAAATGCAAACAGGGGGTGTCGTGGTGTATTTAGAGCAGGTCGTAGAGGGGCAAGAGGGCTCTTCGGGGGCACGGTAAGGGGGTTCCGTGAATGCATACGGGTATGTGGTGTTTTTGGGGCTCCGTGTATGATTTTTGCCGAAAATGTTGCATATCGCCAAAAAAAAAAACTCGGCAGCTATCGACGTTTCTCGACGAGGCGGTCACGACTACTATAGTTGTTTCACGTTCCAATTCTTTTTCCAAACGAAGTTATCGCACAAAACGTAATTGGACAAATTGTTGTGCACAGACTATACGCTGGTCGCGTTGCTCTTCTGTGTAAAACGAAAATATTTGTTCCTCCGCCATCTTGTTTTTTTTCAGTCGTGCAGCACTGCTAAAGAGCGCGTGCCATACCGCCCGCAGATGTGACTGAGGTGCGTGTTTCTGCCAACAACTCAAGGGTAGCATATTGTCCGTTGGGGGCGGAGGAACAATAAACGAATGAAATCTATCCAAGGGTGAGAAAGGACAGAATCGTCTGCAAGCAGGTAGCCTTCTACTCCCCGAGAGAGCAGCAAACACAACAACACTACCATCGAACGACGACAGCAAGCCACCGAGAGGCTACCAAAGACAGGCCCAAGCAAGGCTTCCGAGGCTAAACGCGGCATGACACGTACAGCAGAATGTTGAGCAAGCGTTCGCTCGGAATCGGCACACACCCGACGCACGCGCACACACGATTGCGGCACATGTATGTCAGAATCCACAATCAATCGATCCTCCTTCCTCCTTCGCGGTGATTACTGGATAGCTTGCTGAAGCGCGCTTAACCATGCTCAAGTTGCTGAGCCCGGTGCAGGTGACATTTATTCATGGGGAGTAGTTAAGCTCTCGCGAACGCCGATTATTGTTCGCCTGTGTATCGCTGTACAGCAGTAGTCTACAGCCGAAAACATATGGTATATTCTCAATTTTTCCCACACACAGCTTGTTGGTTCAGTCCATACAGCTGACCAGAGCTAATGTTGTGCTGTCAAACTAACGGAGCTGCGCCAAAATCCTGACCCTGCGTTCCCCTTTCTAAGGTGTACTCGGTTAACGCTCCGACCAAACGCTAGTGATCTTGTTTGCCTGTCCAATCTTCTGCTGACCTTTGACGGTGTGCAGGAGATGTGATGTTCGACCTGCCCGAAAAAAGACTCCGGCGCTACTCCGCTCCTTCCCCTCTCCGCGCCTGTGTATACCCTCTCGCGGAAAGACACCGACTGTGGAGTCTCGAACACAGCGATGTGTAAGTGGAGTACCCCTTTGAGGAGAGGCGTTCACCCCGAACTAAGTCTCAACGGTGTGTGACTGGGAGCGTGTGGGACGTGGGAGGCTCGAGCAAGGAGCGCGCAAGCTTTTTTTTGGCGGCGCGGGACTGTCAGGTGCGGGGAAACCTCGGCGGCCCGGCCCGATCTGCCGATCTGCCGTCTGGTGCCGATCAGCCAAGCTGGATCAGCTGGTGCACGGGTGCACAGCAGTGCAGATTTGTGCAGATCAGCTGGTGGTGCAGATGCGCATGAATGCGCAGGTGTGAAAAACTTGTCTTGATTGAGAACTGCTGTTCCTGCCCAGGTAAGGGGGGACATTACTGCTGTATGGGTTGCTCAATGAATAAAATCTACGTACGGCGCCGCTGGCTGCTGGCTGTAGTAGCAGCATGCCGTTGATTCAATCAACCGCCATTTCAAACGAATGCACTGCGTAGTTTGTCCTGGATCCTGAACTCTTCATCCTTGGAAAGCCTTCGTCTTGTGTGACCCCGGCTGTCCGAATTTGTACCGAAATGTGCCAGGAGGCCAGGATCGACGTTTGGATGACAAATAATGTCTCGATCAGTCAGTATCGTCCGGGTTCTCTGTTATCCAATGTAAATCTGGGGCAGAGATGGCCAGATTCTCAGATGTCATCGCAGCTGAGGTAGGTGGTCTTTATTTTGTGTTTTCGACTCCCGAACATACTTATGGACGTGTGTACACGAGTTGTAAACTACGGTAAATATGACAACGCCCTTTATGAATCTATGTACAGACCACGGCGACATCTTTGGCGCAGGATTCTTCGAATTCGCCTCGGTCAGCCTATCTATGTATGTAGGGCAGGGTCATCCTCAACTGACTACTATTTACTGTAAATCGCAAACCAAACACGGCGGAGCGCGGTATATTATTGAATGCTCCTATCTCTTCTGCCCCCATATTTTACCAGGAACAACTTGTCGAGCCGACAGAAAACGATTACAGATCATCATGGTTGGTCGTGACGCACTCACTCACACGTTGTCACTCACGGGTTCTTGTAGGGGGGTGTCTTGCGTGTGGAAGTGGAATGGCTACCTGGTACGTACTTCATTGGACTATCCAGGGCGAGGCAGGAAGAACCTGACGTCTTGCACGTTGTTACTTCCAAACAGCCCCTTTATGCGGAACGAGATGTAACTCTATTTTGTGTAAAGTATACTTCGAAGTAAATTTTACGAACCCTTCCCTCACGAATTGCTCGGTAAAATGGCAAAAAACAAAACCAGATCCTTTACCATTCTAACAACTCATTGTTGAATATGTTCACATATCATCTCCAACTCCCGAATGTATGGAATGTTAAGATTGCAGAATCCTATGCATTCTTCGGTATTCCACCAATCTTCAAGAGGCATTTAGGAATCAACCCTCTCGAAAATGGAGTCAACAAATCCTTGAGCATTCTAACACAAAATTGATCTTGGAAATTACGGACTGCAAGATCTACAGTACAACATCGGAGTGGTCGGAACCGGGGACGGACAACTGCGGCAAAATGTGTCGCCTCAGAACAAAATCCTCACATCACCCGCCTCCTATAATTCTCGACAACACTACATACAATAGTACCTGCGAGGATTCAATGAAGACGTATCGGCATACATTCGGTGTTGATCTTCGACTCGGCAAAACCAAACCGGGAACAAAAATTCCACAATCGGAAATACGAACTGCCCTTCCGCAAGGTAAAACGCAATCAGCTATTCAGACAGTTCAAAAAACAAGGCATTAACGAAAAAACGAGAACAAACCACGCAATACCACACGAACCCATTAAAACACTTCCTACGCCATTCAGACGCCCTTATCGCATTGAACAACTCAGGTGCTTCTCGCCTACTGCTTACCCCGCAGCTTGTTCCCATCCTTGTTTACTGCCGCGGCTATTCCTCCTCGCTCCATACTAGGATACATAATCTACAAAGTGCTGCCTTGAGCTGCTTCCGGCGACAAACCCATACAATGCCATGGTGTAGTTTCATCTATCTCAACACCATCAACACCTCCCACTTGAACGGAAGCCTGCAGCAGATGCCATGAAAAATATCTCATGAACCACAGCTCGAGCACACCTAACGGTGGCCTCTGCTCGGCATATACTATTTGGCGAAGCTGCATGTGTCTCGGCGTGTATTCCACGGAAACCAGCAAACAACCCCACTTCCCACATCATCATTGAATCGAGTTGTTCATGAATTCTATGAAAAACCCGGAACAGACCTCAAGCTACAACGAACAAGCCAGGAAGACGAACTCTACGCCTTCTACTACTTCCCACACGTGCTACATCATATATCCCTCTAGAAATCTCACTCTTATCCAACAAGATCCACATGGGAGTGACCCCTCTCAAGGCAGGTGCCCAGAAAGATGCCAAGCTGAAACGCACAATGTGAGGTGCGCTCCCCTCCCTGCATAGGGTGTCGCCCCCAATCGGTCAAACAGAACGTGTCGACCAAAAAAAACACAACCCTATTTCAACGCCCCGTGACTCCAGTTTTTCTGAAATCTTCTCCACCGACTTACCCCGTGGGAAAGGCTTAGACTTCTCCCCTTACAACAGGAATAGCCCGTAAAACGGCCGAAAAAATATCGGTTTCGGCCGAGCTTGCTGTCAAGAAGCACGCAAAACTCCCTGCACATTTAACCTCGGTTGCTCGATAAAAATCGCCGTGGAGAAAGTGTGTGACAAAAACATTTCGTGCCTCTCTTGCCGACGGAAAATTCACAGCAGTGTTTTTCAAAGCAACACCCCTAGAATGTCCATGTCCGCTCTCTCTAGGAGGCTTTGGCAGCAAACGCGTCCAGTGCTCTGCGAGATAAATTCTGAAGTCCAAGGCGAATGCAAGAACCAGTGGTCGACATCGGACCACCCACGAAGCTAGTGCACTAATGAGGCGGCAAAACTTGGATGGGTGTTGAGTCGCTGACAGCTCGTCACTACTCGCAACAATGACGAAGTAAGGCTTAGGGGCTTGCATGCCACTTGGCAAAGTGCTTGCCGCACCAGCGGGATCCCCACTTGTTGTGGGCGGGGCATGGCTCCCCAGATGAGGCGATTGTAGCTTGGCAGATGGAGCCAGCGTTGGGCACTGTGACGACATGGGACAACAGAAATTCGGTTCGCGGGATATTTCGCACCCGGGAGCACCCACCACAGACTAAAGGGAAGAAAGGGTTCTTCTATGCAAGCACTGTTCGACTAATCCAACCAGCCGACCAGACAGGAGCAAGAGCTATTTCTGTACAAGCACAAACTAACATAAAGGCGGAACAGGACGCGGGACAAATTTAACTCTGTCTTACGTTGATTTGTTTACACTATGCTTTGGGCTAACGAGGCCTCTCTGCTGCGAGCAATCACAGTCGATCAGAGACGTTCACAAGTTTTTTATTACTACCCCCGCGTTGATTCGTCAGTTGTCAAAGCCGTGTTTTCGTCGCACAGAAGAATGATCACCCCGAAATTTAAGCAATGATGTTGGCGTCCCTACAACAACGACGGTTGGGAAGCTATTGCTTTGTCTCTTTGATGAAGAGGGTCTTTTTTCTCAAACAGCAGGGAAGCACTTCCTGGGACCCCGCCCTTTGGTTCGGAACATCATCTGAAAACCCAAACGCTGCCGACCCTCTTTCATCCCTGAACGCCGTAGCTAAATGCTCCTTGTTTTTCTCCCCGCCCTCTCCGCGCCCCCCCCCCCCC